>DF360341.1:875-57532 GCA_000787875.1 Solanum virginianum | reverse complement strand
GAAAAAAATCGATTGAGGAATGTATCGATGAACTTTATCCAAGGGATAGCATCATTATTCCCCTTCTTCAACTTCTATTATGTAAACAAAATTTGAGCCATCCCTTATAGGTAGTAGGCCACCAACTCTGCCTTTTCCTCCGAATTGAGCCCTATGATTGATAGCACCTTGTACACCTCATTTATGAACTCTTGATGATCCTCATTCGTCTTTGACCCACGGAACTCTAGTGGGTTCATTCTAGTGATATCCCTCACGCTAGAAGCCAGAGTGGGAGCATGAGGGGCTTGGGCCCTTTGGTTGATTTGGTTGGTCATAGAATGAGTCAACATTATAATAGTATCTCCGAACTCATCTTGGGCTACCCCTCCTCCTTGAAAAGCTTGAGGAGCGGGAGGGGCCAATTGCTCCTTAGGTGTACGGGCTCTCCTTAGTCTCCCTCTTGGAATTGGCATTATCTAGAATAGCAAAGCGTATTCATTTGGGGAAAAAGCCTTACTCTTACACCTAAAAAACAATATAGACTATGAATAAGTTAAAAACTTCGTAAAACACCTCATAGCCTCCCAATCATAGATGTGACGTGCTTCACAACCATGAATAAGCCTCTAATCGACGCAGTGTGATGGATTCTGAGGACCATTAACAACATAGTGCTCTTATACCAAGTTTGTCACAACCCAAGCCTATGGCCTAGACGTGACACGGTTAATAGGAACTTGAAGGGACCCAAATAAGCCTTTTGGCATATCAATCACACATCCTTCGTCTCGGAAGCAAAGCAAACAATAGAAAGATATATAATAAAAAGAGAAGCCAGACAAAGGGAAGTCTTGATATTCATATAAAACATAAAGAGTTAAACTCATAGTATAAGTACATCATAATATCCAACAACACTTCTAACATAGAATGGAGCGGGGGCCAAGACACTTTCTGGGCTCACCCTCATAGTAGTAAATGTTTAACATAAATAAACATCAAATAGCAAGAATACCTTAGATAGTGTCCTCAAACATGAGAACTCACCAAAGCTTGCTTCAAAGGATCATACAAGCCAAGTGAAGGATGATAAAATGGTGCTCCAGACCCTACATGGTAATATCATATCGGCATAGGGTACACATTAGTACATTTGAATGTACTTAGTAAGGCATATTTTTGAGCACTTTTTGGGGTCTTTTCACATTGAGTATGCATTAGTATGTTTGAATGAACTAAGTATGCAGGATATAATGCAACAAGACATAAGCCAATATAGTCAAAATGCATAATAATAAGCAATTGATAAATGTAATCTCAATATGGCATGCATGATTAATGCTTGAAGTAAAATATGCTTGTAAATCATTCAACTTGCATAGAACGTAATACATGTGTGGGAAGAGACCTTAATCAATAAAAGAAAGACCAAGCGAGCTATAACTAGGAATCTTTTGGGTTCCACATTTGTCGTGTCACATTTAGGCCCTAGGCTTGGGTCGTGACAATGACCCTAACATGAAACATGAGAGTACATCATAATTACACATGAACCCTCGAGCTATAACTAGGAATCTTGATGATTACCCCTCATTGGTAAAGAGGTGGTCTACTTGCCAAGGTAAACCATACATCACCTTTTGGGAGCCCATCCTATTTCAGAGAAGTAACCCTCCTTACGGGAACTCGTCTCATTTCAGAGTAGATTTTATGATAAAATGCACTGAATGGATCCACTTGTACTGCAAGGTTAATAATTTCATATGAAGTAACCCTTCTTTCAATAATATGACTCATTTCAGAAAGGATTTCGTGATAAAGTGCACTGGATGGATCCACTAGAATAACAAGGGTAAAGTATAATCCTATGTTAGCACATAGTTTGAGGAAAGGAGTATGGACCCTTGAAGATAGTCCACAGCGACATCAAATCCGTCGGTACTGAGTCTAGTCCCACGAAATACTTGAAATAATCATACTTTAATCATAACATGAATAGCCTATAAGCACATTACTTGAGCAGCTAATAAACATGTTTGATCTCTAATGGTGAGTGAAACAGCCCCAAAAATTTCCCAAAAATTTGCCCCAAAATGCTTGGAATTTTAAATTCCATATATCTATAAATCTATGCGCGATATCAAATATTCATCTTCATAATCTTATTCAGAGGGTCAAATTTAGGGGGAAAAGGTCTAACCCCAATTTTAGAGCAATTGAATCACAATTTCAAATTTCTAAAATTTCAATTTTCAGAATTAGTCCGTGACGGTGCCGCAATGCGCATCTATCATGGACATGTGTAAACTTGGTCTTCGCAATAGGTCCATGATGTGGACCAGTGTAAATTCTGCCTAGTTATTTTTCTTGCGGTCCAAGACTTTTGAGTCTTGGGCCTAAGTGTTCCCAAACATGTTTATACCTATACTTAGCCATATTTGACCATCATATCATCCAAAACATTCCCCAAAACTCACTCAAACACTTAGTATTATATTTCTCTCAAAATTAAAGTCTCAAGACCTTATTTTGATCTCAAGATTTTCCATCAAGCTTTAAGCCTCCATTTTCAATCTTCATCAAGAGCTTCCTCAAAGCTAAGGTATGTAGGTTTTAGTCATTGGGTTCTTCCACCCATGGTGCCTTAATATCCTTTTTAATCAATTTGCATGATTTAAAGTTGTTTTTCAAATGGGTTTCCTATTATGAACATGTTTATGAGCTATGTTAAAGCTATGTAAAGTTGTGACTGTATTGCTATGTTTTGAGCCATAAATCTTGGATCTATTGTAAGATTATATGAGAGGTTTTGATGGATATTGCTTGAGGGTGTTGCAAGGTGTTAATTGATGGTTTTAAAATGTATTTAATTACATGATTTTATCTTTAAATTGCATGGTCTTGTACCCCTATTACACATATGCCAAGTGTTTAATAAAATATCCGGCTAGGGTTTCTTGAGGGATTAAAAGTCAAAAGCATGAGATATGATATCGTTGACTATGTAATGATGAAATGAGCTTATATATATGATAAATTCTATAAAATGTATTATATTAGACCATGCCTAATTAGGGGGGGAGGGGGGGAACTAAGAACCCAAATAACTTAAATGGGGGTTTGTACTCATCAACCTAGTGAAGGGTTTGACTTCTCCATCTAGTGATGGGGCCTCATTATCACTAACCTAGATTGGGGTTTGTACTCATCAATCTAGTGAAGGGTTTGTACTTCTCCATCAAGTAATGGGGCCTCATCATCACTAACCTAGATTGGGGTTTGTACCTCACCACCTAAGTGATAGGGCAGCATCATCACCAACCTATAATAGGGTTTGTACTTTGGAAATCTAGCTTGGTATCTTCTACACATATGATATTCTATATGATTAGATCATCATCAACCTACCAAGGGGCTTTTACTTTGAAAATCTAGCTTGGTCTCTTCTATACATACGATCCCTATATAATTATGAGTTACTTAAGCATGTTTTACTTATGCATTGATCATATATGCCATATTGATATATTATGCCTATTGCCTATTGTTATGCATTTTGATCAAGGTGCCTATTTCTCATTGCATTGCATCCTACATACTTAAGACATTCAAACATACTAACGCATACTCTTGCCTATATAATATCACCATGTAGGTACTAATGCCCAAGTTGATCATCCCTCTCCCCGTGGCTAGATCAGTAATACTCAAGCTTGTGGTGAGTTCTCCACTTTGGGGACCTTAGTCGATGTTGATTTTATTATGTGTTGAGACATTCTTCTTATTTTTCTATTTTGACTATGAGTGTGATCCTCATTGATTTGTCTTGGTCCCCGCTCTTATCTATGTATTAGAGGTGTTTGTTGGACATGTTATGTATCTATGAAATAAGCATTGAATCTTTGTCTCCTGATTATGATGTTGTGCAAGCTTTTTCCTTAGCCCCTTTGCCCTTATTCTTACTCTTTATGTCTTTTATATGCTTTCGTGACTAATGACATGCAATGGTAAGTTAAGAGGCTTGTTTGTGGTTCCCTTGGGTTCCACATTTGTCGTGTCACATTTAGGCCCTAGGCTTGGGTCGTGACAATGACCCTAACATGAAACATGAGAGTACATCATAATTACACATGAACCCTTGCTTTCACATGAATGACTCACAAGAGGTAAAAATCTTGGAAATAGGGCTAAACTTGATTCTTCCATGAGAGTAGATCATAATCATACATGAACCCTTGCTTTAACATGAATGACTCACAAGAGGTAAAACCTTGAAATAAGGCTAACTTATAACTTGTAAAGTCATAGATAATTTTCATGAATTCAATATATACGTGAAAGCCCTTAATCATCATATAGTCACTTGACTTGTAAATCATGAAATAGATCATCAATAACTCGAGAATTCTTAACTTTACTTTTTATCAAAAACTTTGTAGGTTCATGATACTAGTTCAAAATCATGCAATTCGAGAGTTAAATAAGATGAGAAAACTTAATGCAAATCAATCCACCAATATGTAATAAAACCCTCATGTAGGGTACCTTGAAATCCATCATCAAATCTCATAATAGATCATAGTTTCATAGCTCAAAATATGTATAGTCTCAATAGATATAATCAAATCATAGTATAATCTTGAAATCGATAGTCATGCATAATCAATCAATATTTTATAAAACCCTAACATAATTTATAGTCATAATTTATAATAAGAGATATCCATAGGTAATACAAACATGCAATTTTCATGTAAAGAAAGATTGGTCTCCATGAGTGAAAGGACCCAATGGATGAAACTCACATACCTCAAACTTGTGTTTTCTTGAGATGAGCTTGAAGAGAACTTAGAAATTGAAGAGACTCCCTGAGCTGTAAAGTTTAGCTTGAAATCCTTGAAATTTGAATGAGATATTTGGTTAAGTCTTGGAGAGGTTTTTATGAGGGTTTTGAGTGATATAGAGTTGAAAAATGACTCGGTATGAGTGCTTTCATGCATAAGTGGGCATAGGTGTATAGCCCCAATACCTGTGGTAGACACAAAAAAATTAAGGAAAAATCAACACTTGTAACGACCATAAAAAGTGCCCGAAAATGTGCCTCGAAAGTGCTCGAAATCGTAATTTTAACATACCTTAAAATCCGTGTGTGATATCAAAAATTTGATTTTATATTCTTGTTCAGGAGTAAAATGGAGTAAGAAATGGGTCTAACCCCAATTTTAGAGCAACCATATCAAAAGTTGAAATTCCAAATATTTGGAATTCCAGTGTTAATTCGTGATGGTACCGCGACGCGGACCCATCGAGGGCCAGTGTTATTTTCGCCCAGTTTTGTTGTTTTGGTCCAAGGCTTTTGTGTCTTGGACATAGCCTTCCCATGCATTAAAATACCTATACTTAACCATATTTCACCTTGACATCATACAAGACATTTCCCAATACTCAGTCAAACACTGAAACAAATATTTCACCCAATTCAAGTGCCCTAAACTCACTTTCGCATCTCAAGAAAATCCATTCAAGCTTCAACCTCTCATTCAAATTCATTTCATGCTTATTTATGTCACTTAAGACCATCGTGAGTCCCCTACATCAAGCCTAGTTAAAAGGAATTTCCGTTGGCAAAGTTTTGACAAGTATCGATAAGAGGGTCAATTTTAAAGGGGCATATCTTTTAGTACACAAAGTATTGTGTGTCCCACAACCTACAAAATCAAATCTCTTTGCATTAGCTCTCCAACGCACTTAGTTTCACCTTATTTAGAGTTCGGATGAAGAAGTTATGCCTATTTTCGTAGAACTTGTATATGTAGGGGTATATATGAGTTTTTGCCAAATTCCACCTCATTAATGACATTATGTAAATTTAGCCATTTCTATTGGTATTTTTAGGATTCCTATGCTATATTAACACCTCCTCAAAGGACTTTTCGTTGACCTAGTTTTGCACATTTACTTGTATGAGGGTCAACTTTAAATTAGGGTATCTCTTGGTATCCTAAGGACTGGGTGGTCCACGACCTACCAAATCATAGTTCTTTGAATTAGCTTTCCAGCGCACTTGGTTTCATATTATTAAGAGTTCCAATGAAGAAGTTATGGCCTTTTTCGTAAAACCCTAATACAAATTCAAGGAAACTCAAAAGTAAGCTTTGGATTCCAAGACCCACTTTCAAGTTTCAAGTCTTTCACAACTTAATTTCAAGAAATTTAAGATGTATGGTATGTGGGTTTTATTCATGGGTACCTTTCACCCATATAACCCAATCTTCCATTCCTATGAAAATTTCACGTTTCCAAGTTGTGTTGCTTATGGGTATTATTCATTAGAGCTTATGACCATATACTCTATTGGGATTTTATGAAAGTTTGGTTGAAAATGCATGGTTACTCATTTTAAGTGTATACCATGAGATGATTTACCTATTATGATTATGTATGTTTTAAGCTTTAGAATCGTGGTCTGTCTTGGGATGTGATGAGGGGTTTCAATGTATTTTGGAAGATGGTATTACTAAGTATTGGTGGGTTATTTTACTTAAAGTTTTCTTGCATGATTTCACTCTTGAAAATTGCATGGTTTTGTACTAGCATTATACACCCTCCAAGTGTTTGATAAGATGTCCCGTTATGGTATCTTGTGGAATTGAAGGTCCTATGCATGTCTTATGAGTTGAATGATGAAATAATGATGGAATGGATGTATGTATATGATGATGAAGGGAGTTTATGTATCTGATGATGATATATGTGTCTATATATATGATATTATCTCTATAGTGTTGGGGATGGCCAAGCCTAGCTCGGGGGGTTGTAGGCCCGGGTAACCTTGTTGAGGTGTTAGTACCTTGATCGCCTAATTTCGGGTGGTGGTAGGCTTGGGTAACCTTGTTTGGGGTTTGTACCTATCAACCTTGTTGGGGGTTTGTACCTATTAACCTTGTTGGGGGTTTGTACTCCATCAACCCATTGGGGGGTTTGTACTCCATCAACCTTGTTGGGGGGTTTGTACTCCATCAACCTCATGAAGGGGTTTGTACCTTATGCGGCTATCCAAGGGGGTGGTAGGCCTTGGTTTGCACTATAAGGGTTACTCTTTACACTCGTGTTATATTCTATGTAAGTATGATTTTACTTCAAGCATCATTTATACATGTCATATTATTAGTATGTTATCTATTGCTTATGATAATGCATTCTGCCTCTGATGCCTATCACTTGTTGCATGCGTCCTACATACTTAGTACATTTAAATGTACTAACGCATACTATATGCCTATATGATATCATCATGTAGGGGCCGGAGCTCATATTAATTCTCCTCATGGCTAGACAGATTGTTCAAGTTAGCTTGTGGTGGTTCCTCACGTCCGGCGGTAATATCTATCTTCTTTGAAGCTTATGTGCAGACTATGTCTTGTATGTTTGTATTACCTATTGTCATTATTATGAGGGTGAGCCCAGTTGCTTTTCCTGGCCCCCGCTAAGTATATAAAGTTTAGAGGTGTTGTTGGACATGTTATGTATGTATTCTATGAGCCTTGACTCTCTCGTTTCTTGGTGTTTATGATATGGAAATTTACCCTTTGTCCCAATTTTCCTTGTTTATGCTTATCTCTTATTGTTATTTTAATTGCTTCTGTGACCAAGGATGTTTAATGATATGCTATGAGGCTTGTTTGGGGTTCTTTCGGGTTCACCATTCGCCGATCACGTCTAAGCCCTAGGCTTGGGTCATGACAATACTCGTCCATATATGGTTCGCTACAGGACCCAATGAGAAGGAAAATTTAATACTAATCCACGCCTAGTCCACATCATGGGCTATCGCGGATGCGTATTGGAATTTGAAAATTTGCAAAATCTTTTTTTCGCTACGGTCCTTAAAAATCAGGGTTATACTCATTTCCAACTCAATTTTTCCCCTGATCAAGAATATGAAGTCATATTTTCAATATCACAAACAAATTTTGAGATACATAGAAATTACGATTATGGACATTTTCGAAGCACATTTTTGGGGCGTTTCAAAAATTATTGCTGGTAATGGTTCAAAACTCAACATAACACATATTGGAAATCTGAAATGCTTGTCTAGTTTCAGAAAATGGTAGAAAACCAATTTTCAAGGAGGATTAAAGTTTTTCAATATGATGTATATGGTGAATTTTCTAAAGCTGAATTTATTGCTCATCTTGAAATTTATGAGACATATTTCATGCCCAAATACCCCTGGACAAAATAGAGTTTTAGAATTAATACATAAACACACTGTTGAGTATAGATGAACCCTATGTTGTAACATTCTATGTAATCCTTGTTGCATTGACTGAATTGAGATCATGATTATGAATGTATGACTTAAATTACTTGAGCATAACTTAGCATGAGGAGTATTTCACTTGTATATGTATATAATGAGTATCTTACATATTTTTATGTAATGACCATGAGTGATTGGATTCTCGATGAATGTTTGAGTTAGAGTCTTATATGATTTATGAGTCCCTACAGCATGCATTATTGATGGTCTTGATTGGTTGATTTGTTGAGCGAGTTGATGGAATTTGATTAGAGTAAATGCAAAGATGAGAATGAGTTGATTGATATGAGCATATGAGTAACTGATATGAGTATATGAGTATATATTTACTTGAACTCATAAACTACATTGCCAGCGTCGGATAGAGGCTATACCTCTTATGTCCCAAAACAATGGACATTTATTGTGGATCTAGATTGTATTGGGTTTAAAGAATAGGTGTGAATTTGGAAATGAATAATTGAAAGAAAATGAAGGTTCAAAGAATAAGGAAAATTTGGGGATAATCAAGTAAAGGGAGATGAAGAGTCATTTCTCTCTCATCTTAAAAATAGAGAAAAAGTGTTGTCCTTATATTACACTCACTCTAACTCTTAAAGAGCCAAGTAAAAGGGACCCCCTCACGCTGTCGTCATCATAGCTTACTCGGCTTCGTCTACGACTATGGCTATGGCTTCAGCTTCGGCTTTGGCAAATAATGTGATTGATTGATAAATTTTTTGGACAAAATTTATTTATTCAATCTCAAATTTTCCCTTTTATGATATTAGTTTGTGAATTATTAATTAATTACTTAATTTGTAAATTATTTATTAATTATGAATTATTTATCAATCAAGCAGAATTAAAATCCACACGTAAATTTCCTATGAATAGAAACTATCATTATCGAACAATATCATGCCTGTTCTGAATAGATAAGTCTATACTGAACAGGTGGATTCACACCTATTGATACCTATAAATAGAGACCCTTCTACATTTTTCTATTATCATAAATTCTTCTTCTTCTTTATGAAAATTTTCATACAAAAAAAATTAGAGTCTGTGTGAAAACCATTGCTAGTTCTTGAGTTTCCTGATAACTACAATAATTTGAGGAACCGCTATTCTATAGTTGTTAATATATTTTATCCTGGGAGGAAATAATCTATGACCTCGAGTACAGTGAGGGGATTAAATTCCTTAAGGATACAGAGTGTATTCTGTGGAGTCATATTAGTTTAATAATTTTGATTGCTATATTATTGTTTCAGGTTTTTATTCATTGAATACAAGAGACTAACAAGCTTATGGAATTTGAAACGCCCCAAAAAGTGCCCAAAAATATACCTCGAAAATGCCCATATTCATAATTTCCTCATATCTATAAATCTGTGTACGATATCTAAAATTGGACTTCATATTCTTGATCAGGGGGCAAAATTGAGTGGGGAATGGGTATAACCCAGACTTTAGAGCAACCATAGCAAAATTTATTTTTTCTAAGTTTGCACCAAACAGTAAGGGTGCGCGATGGTTCCGCATTGCGGATCCATCGCAGACTAGTGTATTTATTGCCAATGTTTGTCATTTCGATGCAAGGCCTTGGGTTTTTGAGCATAAGCCTTCTTATGTGTAAAAACACCTATACTTTATCATTTTTCAACCCCATATCATGGAAGACATTCCCCAACACCCTCTCTAGCACAGCAAAATATTTCATCCAAATTCAAGTGTCCCTAACTTATTCCAGATCTCTAGAATTTCATTCAAGGTTCAAGCTCTCATTCAAATCTTCATTAAGGGAATCTCAAAAGTTGAGGTATATGGGTTTCAACTATTGTGTCCTTTCACCCATGGTGCCCACCCATTCTTTTTCATGTAATATTCATGTTTTAAAGTTAGAGTAACTATGGGTATCTCTATTATGAAAGTTGACTATAAACTATGTTGGGGTTTCATAAAATGTTGATCGTTTAAGCATGTTTTGAGTTATGAATTTATGATCTATTATGAGATTTGATGAGGGGTTTCAATGTATCTTGCATGAAAGACTTACCAAGTGTTGGTGGGTTGATTTATATTAAGTTTTCTCCAGTGATTTCACTCTTGAATTGCATGATTTTGTACTAGCATTACACACTGCCAAGTGCTTGATAAAATGTTCGGATTAGGGTTCTTGAGTTATTGATGATCTATTGCATGGCCTATGAGTTAAGTGACCTTATGATGATTACAGGAATCTATGCATATATTGAATTCATGGGAAGTGTATATGATGTTGCAAGTTCATCACCTTGTTGTGGGGAGTGCCATACCTCAACCACCTTGTTGAGAGGGTGTCATGTCTCAATCACCTTGATAAGGGGGTGTCAAGCCTCGGTGGCATTGATAAGGGGGTGTCAAGTCTCAATCAACTTGTCGAGGAGGTGCCAAGCCTCAGTTTCCTTGTTAAGGGAGAGTTAAGCCTTAATGACCTTGTTGGGAGGTGGTATGCCCGAATACCAATTGAGGGGTATATACCTTAATCACCTTTCAAGGGGTTGGTATGTCATGGAGTTTGAGTAATAGTTTTCTTGGACTATGTTGATGGTCTATTCCTACACATGTAATATGTTCTATACAAGCATGTTTTACTTCACGCATTGATCACGCATGCCATATTGTTATTATACTCACCCATTGCCTATGTACATGCATTTTGACTATGTTGCCTATCTCTTATTGCATTGGATCCTACATATGTTATACATTAAAACTACTAACACATACTATATGTGTACATGATGTTACTATATAGGAAACAGAGTTTTATTTGATCATCCTCCTCCTCCGCGTGGCTTGTACTATCTCTTGAAGTAAGCATTGGTGAGACCTCAACTCTGAGGACAATATCTATTTATTTCATGCTATGTAAAGACTCTTTTCTTTTGCTGGATGCTTATGACTATGGGGGGAAGCCTTGAAACTATCATGGCCCTTGCTCATTGCCTTTTTTAGAGGTGTTATTGGGAAAGTGATGTAATTATGCTTTGAACTTTGACTTTTCTATGTTACATAAGTACTAAAACTCATTCCCTTAGTCTTGAATCCCCTTTATTTATATCTACTTTGTTGATATTTTGCTTCTGCGACCAACGATATGTGTATGATATGTTAAGAGGCTTGTTTGGGGTTCCTTCGGGTTCCCTATTTGCCTTGTCACCTCTAGACTCTAGTTTTGGGTCATGACAAACTTGGTCTTAGACCACAAGGTTGTTAATGGTGCTCGGAATCTAATACACCACATCGATTAGAGTCTTATTCATTATTGTAAAGCCCGCCACGGCTATGAATAGGAGGCTATGAGGTATTTTAGGAAATCTTTTACTTATTCATTGTCTATATCATGCCTTAGATGTAAATTAAGTCTTTTCCCCTAATGAATGTTCTTTGCGCTTCTAGTTGTTGATCATGCCACTGCAAAGAGTAAGGCCAAGGAGGGGCCATACACCTATGGGACACCGAACTCATCCTGCCCCTCAAGCTCCTCAAGATGAAGGGGCTACTGAGATTGAGTTCGAGAATGCAATCACCAGGTTGGCCCATGTTATGGCCAATCAAATCAACCAAGGGGCCCAACCACTTCATGCTCTTACTTCGGCCACAAAGGTACAAGACTACACTTGGATGAACCCACTGGAGCTCTATGGGTCTAAAGTGGATGAGAATCCTTAAGATTTCATCAACGAGGTGTATAAGATGCTATCTATTATGGGAGTTCATTCGGAGGAGAAGGCGGAACTAGTGACCTATCAACTAAAAGGTATGGCTCAAATTTGGTTTGTGCAATAGAAGGTGGAGAGGGGAAATCATGATGCTATCCCTTGGAAAGAGTTCAAAGTCGCCTTCCTCAATGGGTTCTTCACTATGGAGTTAAGAGAGGCTAAGATTATGGAGTTCATGAATCTTAAGAAAGGTCCTATGAGTGTGAGGGAGTATGTCCTCAAGTTCAACCAACACTCCAAGTATACTCCTTAATTGGTTGTCGATCTATGGTCAAAGATGAATAAGTTTAATTTGGGGGTGCCTAACTTGGTTAATAAGGAGTATCGTACTGTAATGCTTGTAAGTGATATAAAATTATCTCAGCTAATGACTTATACCAAGCAACTTGAGGGGAGAAGCTTAGAAAAAGACGAAGTAAGGGGTTTAAGAAGGCTCGATTTGATGGTAGCTTCCAAGATCAAGAGTCTGATGATGCTCCAAACAAGGGGTTTGTTATTAATAGAGTGTCTAACTCAAAATGGAAAGATGACAATGATGGGAGAACTAATCCTAAGTGTCAAAGGTGTGGGAGGAACCAAGGTGGCCCATGCTTGAGGAAGACCAATGCTGGTTATGGTTGTAGTAAAGTGGGCCACTAGCTAGTTGATTGTCCATATGCTTGAAAAAGGTGTAAAGATGGTCGACTTCAAGAGAAAGGTAGTCATGTTGTTGAAGAGGCTCAAGGTCGCCAAGGAGTTGCTCCACGACATAATTAGTTCTATGCTCTTCCAGGGAGGCAAGGAGGGGATGAGGTACCTGATATTGCTACTGGAATGTTGAGGTTTTCTATGACTTTGAGGTGTATGCATTGATAGGTCTGGGTGCCGCTATTTCTTTCATTATTCCTTTTTTTTCTAGTGGGCTTCATGTGTGTCTAGAATTGTTATGTGAGTTTTTTTATATCTACCTCCATTGGCAAGTCCAGTGTTGCTAGAAAAGTCTATAGAAATTATCTCGTGGTCGTATTGCATTATGTCTTGCCTTATGATTTTGTTGAATTGCATATGGTGGATTTTGATTTCATTCTTGGGATAGATTGGTTACATGCATATTGTGTCTCCTTCAATTGTAGAACCCGCAGAGTTAGATTCCAATTCCCTAATGAACCCATCCTTGAGTGGGGAATTGTAAGGTGGTAGTGGAGGAGTAAGTTCATTTCTTGTCTTAAGGTCCAATTGATCTCTAAGGAGTACATTTATTATCTTGTAAGAGTAGTGATATTGAACCTAAGGTCCTTCTTATTAAGTTGATTATGATGGTCAATGAATTCTTGATGTCCTTTCCGATATATTAAATTTGGGGTAGTATCTTTTCGTTTTTCTAGTGCACTGGCTATGTCTATAGATCTCATAAATAGGGTCTTTAAACCCTACCTTTATATGTTTGTAGTGTCCTTTAATGATGATATGTTAGTTCATTTTTGGAAGTGAGGAAGAGTTTCTGAATCATTTGATGGTGCTGTTGCGAATTTTAAGGAATAAGAGGTATCTTTCTAATTATGAGAAGTGGTAATCTCTGGGTAGCAAGAGTGTGGTTGTATAAGTACACCAGTTGACTAGGTTAGGGATGAGGTTGAGTGAAGTTGAGAATAGAGGTTTTCTCTTAACGGGGAGATGTCGGATTTAGGTACCAAGGTGGGCTCTATATGTATAAGGTTTACAATTGGGCCCAAGGTATGAGGGTCCTTTTAGGTAGATGAGAGAGAATTGGTAAGGTTGCAAACGGATTGAAGTTGACTATGGATATGAGTATGGTTCATCCGGTCTTCCATGTACCTATGTTAAGGAGATGCGTTGGGGATCCAAGTGTTATAGTACCTTAGAGGTTATAGATGTTGAGGAGGAAACTTTGACGTGTGAGGAGGTTTCGGTGGAAATATGGGCTAGACATGTGAAAATTTTGTGAATAAAGATGTGCAGTTCATCAAGGTCCTTCAAAAGAATCATCAAACAGAAAGAGTCACTCGGGGAGCTGGAGCGGACATGAAAAAGCGATATTCATACCTGGTTCATTCTATTCAAGGCTAAGATAACAACTAAGTCCTTTATATGATTTCACATCTTCAGTTTTTGCCGTTATGCCATTTGCATGCATTCATGTTTATGTTAACAAGTTTATGGTGATTTTTGACACTTATGTTGAGATTTTTTAAAATGATGTTTAAGTGCATTGTTGCATTCATGTGTTGGGCTGAAATCATATTGGTTACTTCTCTTATATACTTTTCTTTGACATTCGGGGACGAATGTTCCCAAGGGGGGGATATTGAAACGCCCAAAAAGTGCTCGGAAATGTGCCTCAGAAATGCCCATATTCGTAATTCCTCATATCTCAATATGCATGCGTGATATTAAAAATTCAACTTCATATTCTTGACTAGGGGAAAAATGAGTGGGAAATGGGTACAACCCCGATTTTAGAGCAACCGTAGCAAAATTTGATTTTTTTAATTTTGCATAAAATAGTAAGGGTGCGCGATGGTTCCACAACACGGACCCATCGTGGACCAGTGTATTTGTTGGCAATTTTGCAATTTCGGTCCAAGGCCTTAGGGTCTTGGGCCTAAGCCTTACTATGCATACAACACCTATACTTAGTCATTTTTCAATCCCATATCATGGAAGACATTCCCATAACCATTTGTAACACTTTGCCAAATATTTCATCCAAATTTAAGTGTCCCAAACTCATTCCGGATCTCAAGAATTTCATTCAAGCTTCAAGGTCTTATTCAAATCTTCGTCAAGGGAATCTCCAAAGTTGAGGTATGTGAGTTTCAACTATTGTGTCCTTTCACCCATGGTGCCCACCCATTCTTTTTCATGTAAAATTCATGTTTTAAAGTTAGAGTAACTATGGGTATCTCTATTATGAAAGTTGACTATAAACTATGTTGGTGTTTCATAAAATGTTGATCGTTTAAGCTTGTTTTGAGTTATGAATTTATAATCTATTATGAGATTTGATGAGGCGTTTCAATGTATCTTGCATGAAAGTGTTACCAAGTGTTGGTGGGTTGATTTACATTAAGTTTTCTCTGGTGATTTCACTCTTTAATTGCATGATTTTGTACTAGCATTACACACCGCCAAGTGCTTGATAAAATGTCCGGATTAGGGTTCTTGAGTTATTGATGATCTATTGCATGGCCTATGAGTTAAGTGACCTTATGATGATTACAGAAATCTATGCATATATTGAATTCATGGGAAGTGTCTATGATGTTGCAAGTTGATCACCTTGTTATGGGGGGCACCATGCCTCAACCACCTTGTTGAGAGGGTGTCATGTCTCAATCACCTTGATGAGGAGGTGTCAAGCCTTGGTGGCCTTGATAAGGGGATGTCAAGTCTCAATCAACTTGTTGAGGGGGTGCCAAGCCTCAGTTTCCTTGTTAAGGGAGAGTTAAGCCTTAATCACCTTCCAAGAGGGTGGTATGCTGTGGAGTTCGAGTAATAGTTTGCTTGGTCTATGATGATGGTCTCTTCCTACACATGTAATATGTTCTATACAATCATGTTTTACTTTAAGCATTGATCACGCATGCTATATTTTTTATTATACTCACCCATTGCCTATGTACATGCATTTTGACTATGTTTCCTATCTCTTGTGAATTGACATACTTAGTACATTCAAACGTACTAACGCATACTCTCTGCCTACATGATGTTACCATGTTACCATGTATGAACTAGAACTACTAACACATACTATATGTGTACACGATGTTACTATATAGGAACCAGAGCTTCGTTTGATCATCCTCCTCCTCCACGTGGCTTATACTATCTCTTGAAGTGAGCATTGGTGAGTGCTCAACTCTAAGGACAATATCTATTGATTTCATGCTATGTAAAGACTCTTTTCTTTTGTTCGGTGCTTATGACTATGAGGGAGAGCCCGAAAAGTGTCATGGTCCCCGCTCAATTCCATGTTTAGAGGTGTTGTTGGACAAGTGATGAAATTATGCTGTGAACTTTGACTTTTCTATGTTACATAGGTACTAAACTCTTTCCCATAGTCCCGAATAACCCTTATATATATCTACTTTGTTGATATTTTGCTTTCGTGACCAAGTGTATAATATGCTAAGAGGTTTGTTTTGTGTTCCTTCGGGTTCTCCATTCACCATGTCATGTTTAAGCCCTAGTTTTGGGTCATGACAGAATTTAACATTTATTTTTTTCTTCCTTTCTAAGAGTTGAGTATTTGTCTGTTTGTGATAGAAAAATGACTAACTCAAATGAAGTGAATGTTTGAATGATGACTGCTATAATACCAACTGCTGCATCTAAAAGTCGTTCAAATGTTACCCTTACAATAGCACTAGTAGAAATATCTTCAAAATTTATTGGGGATGATTTCAAAAGGTGGCAGCAGAAGATGTTCTTCCATTTGACTACCCTAAGTCTACATAGATATATTAACGAGAATGTTCCTGTACTGGCTGAAGGAACTCCAAATGATGAACAACTCATGGTGACTAAAGCTTGGAGGTACTCAAATTTTCTATGTAGGAACTATATTCTGAGTGTCCTGCAAGACGATGTGTACTGTATGTACAGTAACACGAACACTTCCAAGGAATTGTGGGATGATTTGGAAAAGAAATACAAAACTTAAGATGTTGGAATGAAAAACAATTATTGTGGCAAAGTTTCTGGACTACAAAATGGTAGGCAGTAAACCTGTTGTTACCCAAGTTCAGGAATTGCAAGGTATAATTCATGATCTCCTTGCAGAAGGTATAAATCTATTTAATACCTGGTTTGAGCATATTAAACTTATTTTTAATACTCACATAATCATTAATATAGGATTGGTTTTAAGTGATGCTTTCCAAGTGGCAGCCATCATTGAGATGTTACCCCCACTTTTGAAGGACCTCAAGAATTACTTGAAGCATAAATACAAGGAGATGACTGTTGAAGATCTCATCGTACGCTTGAGAATTGAAGAGGATAATAAGGCGGTAGAAAAGAGATCACAAAAAAATTCAACAATAGCCGGGGTAAATATTATTAAAGAAGAACCTAAGGCTAAAAAGATAAAGAAGCCATTTGGACCAAAAGGCAATCTGCCTAAAAAGAGGTTCAAGGGTAATTGTCATAGTTGTGGGAAGATCAAACAAAAAGTTGTTGATTGCTACTCTTGAAAGAAGGAAAAAAGAAAAATCAAGCAAATATGATTGAGAAGAATGAAGAAGTGGAGAACTTATATGCCATATTGACTCAATGAAACTTGGTAGGAAACCCCAAGGAGTGGTGGCTTGATTCTAGAGCCAGTTCACATATTTGTGTTGTAAAAGAAGTCTTTGTAACATATGCCCCTGCTTCACCAGATGAGACCATTTACATGAAAAAAATTTCCATGACAAAAGTTGAAGGTTATGACAAAGTATGTTTAAAGATGACATCTGGCAAGATAGTGACTATAAACAAAGTTTGTCATGTTCCAGAAATGAGGTAGAACTTAGTTTTATTGGTTTCTTGGTCAAGAATGGATTCAAATGTATTCTTGTTTCTGATAAAGTTATAATTAGCAAAAATGATATGCATGTAGGAAAAAACTATCTAATTGAAGGCCTTTTCAAACTGAATGTAATAATTGTTGAAAATAATAAAGTTCAGGCTTTTTCTTATTTATTTGAGTCAAATGATCTATGACATTCATGTTTAGGACATGTAAATTATAAAACCTTGCAAAAAATGAGAAATTTGAATCTATTGCCAAAGTTTGAAAACAAACAGTCCAAATATCAAGTATGTATGGAATCTAAGTATGATAAGCATCTTTATAAGTTTGTTGAAAGGAATTCAAATCCCTTAGACTTAATTCACACATATATTTGTGACATGAAGTCAATACTATCTCACGGTGGAAAGAAATATTTCATACTTTTTATTGACGACTATACACGATACTACTATGATTATTTACTTAGTCGAAGGATGAGGCAATTGAAGCATACAAACAATACAAAAGTGAAGTTGAAATACAACTTAACAAAAAGATAAAAATGGCCAGGAGTGATAGGGGTGGAGAATATGAATCTCCTTTTGAGGATATGTTTGAAACATGACATTATTCATCAAATAACAGCCCCTTCACACCATAATCTAATCAAATTGCTAAAAGAAAAAATTAAACACTTTAGGAGATGATGAATGCCATGTTAGTTCTGGTTTTCCCCAGAACTTATGGGGGAAAGCTATCCTTATGGCTAATCGAATACTCAATAGAGTTCCCCATAGGAAAACACAATCCATTCCATACTAAAAATTGAAAGGGAGAAAGCGTAACCTTGAATAGTTGAAAGTGTGTGGGTGTTTGGCTAAGGTCCAGATTCCTAAACCTAAAATGACAAAAATAGGACTGAAGATGGTTGATTGTATGTTCAGAGGATATGCCTTAAATAGTAAAGCATATCAATTTCTAGTGTAAAGATCATAAAATCCTAACATTCATATTAAAAAGGTAATTGAATAAGATAATGTTGAATTCTTTGAAATAATATATCCATATAAGAAAGAACATGAATTATCTAATGAAGGAACTAAATGGCCTCGAGAAGAAGCAAAGAAGAGTAATCATAATGAGGAAAATCCAAGGCATAGCAAACATCAAAAGATGTCTTCTTCCTTTGGACCTGATTTTGTAACATTTTTGTTAGAAAATGAGCCTCGAACCTTCAAAAAAGCTATGACATCTTTAGAAGCACATATTAGAAAGAGGTAGTCAATAGTGACATTGAATCCATAATGAATAATCATCCATGAAAATTGGTTGATCTTCCTCTTGGAAATAAACCCCAAGAGTCTAAATAGATTTTCAAAAGGAAAATAAAAGTTGATTGCACTATTGACAAGTATAAAGCGAGTCTTGTTGTTAAAGGATTTAGACAACGTGAGGGTCTTGACTACTTTAATACATACTCACTAGTAACGAGAATTATGTCAATTAAAACATTAATATTGTTAGTTGCAGTGTACGGTCTAAAAATTCATCAAATGGATGTCAAGACAACCCTCTTAAATAGAGATTTGGAGGAAGAAATCTATATGGAGCAACTAGAAGGGTTCATAGTTCTTGGAAATGAAAAAAAGGTGTGCTAGCTGGTTAAGTCTTTATATGGACTCAAAATAGCACCCAAACAATGACATGCAAAATTTGACCAAATAATGTTGTCAAACTGTTTCAAAATTAATGAGTGTGACAAATGTGTTTACAGTAAGAACACTCTAAATAAAGCTGTCATTGTTTTCTTATATGTGGATGATATGTTAATAATGAGTAACAACATTGCTAACATAAATACTATTAAGTGTATGCTTGCTAGTAAGTTTGATATAAAAGACCTAGAAATTGCTGACTTGATATTAGGAATTAAGATTCACAAAACTCCTCAAGGTCAAGTATTGTCTCAATCTCATTATATGAGAATGATACTAGAAAAATTCAAGTACATTAACTATAAAAGTGCAAAAACTCCAATTGATCTGAACCTTAATCTTGCCAAGAATAAAGGTGAAAGTCTATCTCAATTGGATTATGCTCGAGTGTTGGGAAGTTTGATGTACATCATGAACTATAAATGACCAAACATAGCTTGTGCTCTATGTAAATTGAGTCGATACACAAGTAATCCAAACCAAAATCATTGGATGGAAATGAAATGAGTTTTGTGGTATTTAGAGCATGCTCAAAACTTTGCTTTGCATTATAGCAAGTATCCAGCAGTGGTTGAATGATACAGTAATGCAAACTAGATTACTGGGTCAACTGAAACCAAATCCATAAGTGGATATGTTTTTACTATTGCTGGAGAAGAAATATCATAGAAATCATCCAAACAAACATATATAGCTCGATCTACTATGGAGGCTGAGTTCATAGCCTTAGACAAGGTTGGTGAAGCTGTTGAATGGCTCTGGAATTTCTTAGAAGATATTCCATTTTGGCCAAAACCAATGGCTCTTATATGCATACATTGTGATGGTTAAGCAGTAATAGGAAGAGCTGAAAGCATCATGTATCATGTTAAGTCTCGTCACATATGTCAAAGATACAATACCATCAAATAACTACTTCTAGTGGGATTATCATAATTGACTATGTAAAGTCAAAAGATAATTTGTTGGATCAACTTACAAAGGTCTAACTAGAGATGGAGTTGAGAAATCATCAATGAGAATGGGATTATAGCCAAGGACAAATCATTATGGCGGTAACTCTACCTAGAAGACTGGAGATCCCAATATCTAGGTTCAAGGAGATCAAGCAAAGTCATTAATGATGGTTCAACATTGTCAAAAATTATTATTAAGTTCTATTCTCATAATGAGACAATGTTCAGTAACAAGGATAAGGTAATATGACCTTTTAATGTTTTTTGGGTATATCAAATAGTATATTTATAGGATTACATATTTAGAAATCACCTATGTAAGTGTGATGTGTAAGCCACTTGAATGAGAATCTGGTAAGGCTGCTTCTCTATGCACTTATGAACTAGGAAGTGTTCATAGTTGAAACGCATAAAAAAATGAGAACCAAGGCAAGTTAAAAGGTATTTGTGTGACTTATGTTGTCTAGGTATACAACAAAAATCGATGATTCAAAGATATCACATCTACCAATTGACTGAGTATATCCGACATTTGTTCACTCTGGAAAAATCAAAGGGAAAGCTACTTATCTAGATGCAATTAATTTTTACTTATGGATCACACATGTTTTTCATGCATATGTCTTAAACAAGGGTCATTCCCCATTCATGTGGCAGATTGTTGGGTTTAAAGTAATAAGTGTGAATTGGGAAATGAAGAATTGAAAGGAAATGAAGGTTTAATGAATAAGGAAAATATGAGGGTAATCAAGTAAAGGGAGATGAAGAGTCATTTCTCTCTCATATAAAAAATAGAGGAAAAGTGTTGTCCTTATATTAGGAAACCCTCACTATAACTCTTAAAGAGTTAAGTAAAAGGGACCCCCTTGCACCGTCGTTGTCGCTCACTCAACTTCGACTATGGCTTTGGCTTTAGTAAATGATATGATTGGTGAGCCCTCCTTAGTATCCAGAGGAGGCCTTTTCTTTCTTTTATGGAGTATCATAAGTATTTCATTTGAGGTTGCCCCATACTTGTCGTAGAATCTCCTAGATTGGATAGAGTCTTCATAGACATTGAGTAGACATAGTCTATCGTTATTTATTTTTCAATTTTTGTTCATTGAAAACTATTATCGTAAGAGACTTATTTATCTAAACTGATAGCATTTCTTGAGCATTCTTCTGATGTTTATAATGATGGGATGATGCGGCCAGGTGGTTTTCTTGGAGAATCAACAATGATTCTTCAAGTTCCGGCCACGCCAAGGGTACCCTCCCGGGGTATGATGTTGGGACACCTTCCCTCATTCTGTTTACAACTGAAACTCTTTTGTAACACTCCAGGGCACTTCCAATATTTCTTGTTATATATTGAGCATGGTAAGTTTGTCAGCTTCTATTATCTGCTCCAGCAATTTGATTTGTTAGCTATTGCTCTAGCTGTATATTATATGCTCTAGAGATAGCTCATTTCAATTAGGAAACCAATGCCTGTACAAAGCCAAAACATCTCCCTTTTAGTGGAGAATTTGGATGACACCTCTAGTCTCTTTGACCCATTTGACCTTGTTGGATAAAGAACTGAGCATCTTATTGATATTACGCTTGCCTATCCTGATATCTCCACTGGTCAACCCAATTAATTGGGTTGAGTTTAGAATTATTTTTGGAGTTTAACTAGCTGCATTGCACTTTAAATAGCTTTGCAGATATCATATTTAGAATTAGAGCCTAATTGTGAGGCATGCAATCAACGGTGTCATAAGAATCCCAGACTTGATTGCCATCAAAACATTTTTCCATTCTAACCTCGTACCTCATCAAAACATTTTTCCATTCTACACATCATTTGCATTAGTTGGTTCTCGAACTTCATCTAAGAAAGAAAAAGAAGTGGAAAAGAAGAAGCAAACTTCTTCTAAAATTATAAAAAAAATATTTAAGAAGGGATTAAAATACTCGTGATGTTGTGGTGGTTTACGAAATGTTATGCTAGAACAAAAAGTCACTAGTGTACTTCTCCTGTTTATTTAGAACCATAAGCCTATAAGTCAAA
Source organism: Solanum virginianum (assembly GCA_000787875.1). Taxonomy (NCBI): domain Eukaryota; kingdom Viridiplantae; phylum Streptophyta; class Magnoliopsida; order Solanales; family Solanaceae; genus Solanum; species Solanum virginianum. The sequence goes on along the minus strand of DF360341.1, from coordinate 35,266 downwards.
GGTTGTTCCTAATTCTTACTTCCATAATGTTAATGAGAATAGAATGGAAAAATATTTTGATGGTAGTGAAGTCTAGGCTGCTTATGACACTGATGATTACATGTCGCACTATTCTACTCTGATTCATGATGTGATATCTAAAATGACATTTAAGATTAAATTTATCTGGTTGAACTTCAAAATTAACTCTAAACTCAGCGTAAGTAATTAGGTTGATTCTTGCTTCCCCAAGACCAGTGGAGATTTCAAGATAGTCAAGCATGATATTAGTAAGATGTTTAATACTTTCTCCCTTAAGGTCAAGTGGGTGAAAGGGGCTAGATATTTTATAAATATTTTCCCCAGAAAGGGGATGTTTGGGTTTTGTAGAGACATTCATTTGCTAATTGGAATGAGCTAACTCCGCACAATATGATACACAATCATAAAATGATAGAAGATAATAAAACAAATCACAATATGGCTTTTGAAGCTCAAACATTTAGCTGAGGTTATGGAGGATTTCGTCCATCTGTTGGTCAAACATTCTAATTGCTTGAGGTAGGAACTCCCAGAAAGGTAAGGAAGTCTAATCATCCTATCAAATTTGTCCTAGAAACAATCACACTAAGTCTTTCTATTGACAAAAATTTTTTTCTCAAGCATTTGATGATCTTCCTGAAGTCATACCTGCAGTAAAATTAGAGGACACGAAGGATAAGGACAACACCATATGATAAATTCTATAGGTAACTTATCCAACCTTAAGTTTTATAATATTCCAGATAAAATTGTTATTGGTAATGGTTCAAAACTAAATATAACATATATTGAAAATTTGAAGTGTTTGTTAAGTTTTATAAAAAGGTCGAAAATGAATTTTCAAAGAGGATTAAAGTTTTTTAATATGCTGGAGGTAGTGAATTTTCTAAAGTTGAATTTATTACTCATCTTGACATTTGTGAGACATATTTTGTGCCTAAATACTCTTGGACAAACAAGAGTTTCATAATGAAAACATTAGCACATTGTCGGGCATGGATGAACACTATTATGTCATTTAAGTTGCCTCTTTATACGTGGGTCAACGCATTCTTGACTGCTAAATTTCTTATAAATCGAATGCCCTTATAGGTTTGAAAGATGGAATAACTAGTTACTATTATTATGAACTAGTGAATTTTCATAAAATTATGTGGATTTGAAAATTTCTTACTGCAAATATTTATTCTAAAAGAAATATGGAGATTTGTAATTTATTAAAACAACATTGTAGGATATTTGAATATCATGTGCAAACTGTGGTTTACTCATTTAGTAAGATGGTATGAAGTATGATGTTGGGGCAACTTTTGTAATCTTTACTAATCATGGGGTTATTTGCTAGAAAAAATACAACTTAGAAGATCATAATTGAATGTCCAAATAAAATTTTAACTTCATATAAATGTGAAAATCATGTCCAAATGGACCCTAAGTTTACTAAATTAGAATATGATTTAGATATTAAGATCAAATCTAATATGATTCCTATCTATTCAAGGAATTGTAGTTATAATAAGAAATTATGACTTTTTCCAAGATGTCATTTAAAATAAATAAAAACATAAAAGGAAGAAGAATTATTGTGCCATCAATGTATATAAAATTAAATTTTGTCATCCAATTTATTAAAAAAACTACAATATTTAACTATGGTTAAAAATTAAGCATGGCAAGATTTTAATTAGCCCTTACCAATCCTCCTCTCTCAAACTATTAAAAGTCAAAATAAATAGGGCCAGATAAAATGGTGAAAATATATACTTGGTCGATTCCATTTATAAGGGGTATTAATTAGCCCATTAGCCAATTAGTTTTTTCCTCTTCCTCAATCCTTATCCTTAGACTAGGGTTTTCATCCCAAGGATATCTTGGCTATGGAAAAGTAGGGATTCATCCATCTTATGAAGATCTTTGATGACTGATGATATGAATCTTAGTTGTTATTGATCGTCTTACTTTATGGAGAAACTTGTAAGTCTCTTAAACTCGAAAGGATTTATGAGTGAAATACTAAGCCAAACTTGAAAGTATTACTTTAAATCCAGGTAAACAAAGGATTTTATCCCCTTTTTTTCTCTTATTTGTTTATTAATTTTTGGGTGGATGGCCTATTTATTAACTGAAAAACAATGGTCCAAGTACAGCTCAAACTAAAGGCCCAAAATAAAATCTGAGAACCCTAAATACTTAGACCCTCTAGAAACTGTCTCCTTATTTCATATATTAGACTATTTACTTTCTTAAAGTATATGATACTTCCAGAGGAAGACTGCTAATATGGGTTGCTCAGTGTCTCCTAGTTGCTGTTCTTCTGCTCAATCTTTCCTTCACTTACATCTTTCTCACCTTCTAGTATTTTCTTTCTTGTTGTTGATGTATTCCTCCTTTTTTCAAGTTGTGATGCTCCACCATGGAATGGGTCCACCCAGAACGAGCAAAGATTCACATTTTCTTTGACCGTAGATGTGTGAGTTTTCTTCTTTCTCTCATTACCCCAACTGGTCTTCTCACAATCAACCTTCATCTTACCAGATCTAATCATTTTGCCGAAAGTGGAGCTGTGGTAGTTGACCCGCAGATTATTCTTCTCAAATTTGCCTTTTCTCTAAACTTATTTTTTGATGCTTGTACATACTATCACTCACCAGCTTGTAACTGTATATGCGCCGCCCATCTTTAGCTTGTTTTTGATCCAAAATAGTTGTAAATGTTTTGTACATGCCAAAGCATTTGTAGAATCCATATGCTATCCTGATTTGTTGATTATGACTCTTGTACGCACCCTTAGAACAGTTTTTTTCTCTCTTTTTTTGAAAAAAAATTATTTTTTTGGCCAAAAATGTAGATTCCTCTAGAATTTTTCAAAATTCAGAATGATTAACAGTCTGAATAGCTAGAAGCTGAATTATTTATTAATTTTTGATGATGATTAAACAAGCGACTCTCACCTTATGCGTTGATTCAATAGGACTATATATGTCTAAACGTATGCCTATGATTATGTATTTTTAACTTTTTTTTAAATCTGTATTGATTAAAAGGACTTTGAAATTAGAGAGATTTAGTTATCTTGCTAAATTCATGTCTTATTATGTTGATAAAACACTTTAAAAAAATTTATATAGAAAAATCTCTAATTAAAACATCTTTAAAATTTATTTGAATTTACATTAATTTTGGAGAAAATAATTAATATAATGAATTCATATAGCTAATCCTAACAAGTTTGGCTCAAGGAGAATGCATTTGTTTTGTGTCTGGAATGAGTATCCTTATCTTGTTGTTATTATGTTATGTTGTACTGAGACTGCTAATTTTAATTCTACATTAATTTGATTTTGTTTTTCACTTCATCAACATTTCACAATCTAGATAAAGTTCATTTTTTTCTATTCATTCGAACGGAAAAATTATTCATAAGTTTCAGAGTCCTTTATATTTGGCTAATTAATGAAATGTATCCGTGTTTTTTTTTTTCAAATTATAAAATGGAGATTCAATAGACATGGTTAGATTTAGAAGGTATATGTAATTATTCCATTTAGACGGAGCAATACCATGGTGATTTGATTGTAAGTTCCCATCATTTATATCAATACATGTGCCTTATAATTCCTAATTAGGCTTTATTTCCATAAAGCTCAGTCTTTCATGGGTTTTTATTTTACTTTTCTAGTGTTAGTGGAAACTGGATTGTACAGTAATGCAAGAAAACCATAAAAATATTTATGTGAAACTTCATGTAGTAACTAGGTCGTCGAGTGTTGCTTCATTTGCTAGTTAAATCTATGGGATATAATAAAGATTATTTATTTTATGTCTGTCAAAGTTGTACCAAATAGAAAGTAATAAAAATGTGTTCCAATATCTTGATGGTATTTCTCAGTTCCGGGAGCAAATTATGGAAGTCATAAAAAATAGCATTGACTTAGCTTCAGGTTCTAAATCAACTGAAGCACTAAAGATAGGTGAAGTTTGTTTCTTCTTTTCAACTTCTTTTTCCTTGTAAGACAAAAGGCTCAGATCTGTATCCTGGCCTCATTCACTAGTATATTTCGAGTTTCTAAATAGGACAAGTCACTTGAACTATCAGAAAGATTTGTCTCTTTTTTAATAGTCTATCAACTTTTGAACAAGCAGAGCAATGCTCATGACCTGATTATTGTATGAAGATTGTTCAAAAGCTGATAGGCTAGTAAATAAGAGACACATGGCTAGTATTTTAAGGAAGTTGTCCCATTTACCAAGTTGGATCCCACAACATTAAAGTGTTTTTGTTGAGATATTCTCGCCTTTAAAAGGGATATCAATGTTATTCTATTGAACATGAAAAATATTTTGCGTCAATTGGTGTTGTATTGTCAAAGGCTACAACATTCTTCTATGCACCTCCTATTTGTTCTAGTCAGCGGGGAGGGGGGAAGATAAGCTCTGTGGGAGATAAGATGAGAGAAGTAACATTGATATAGTTTGCACATGTGTAGAGAAGGTGTTTCAATGCCCCAGTTAGGAGGTGCAAAAGCTTGGATTTTTGAGTTACACAGAGGGGCAGGAATAGACCAAAAAAGTATTAGAGAGAGGTAATTAGAAAAGATATGACACAATTTCATGTCACCAATGATATGACTTTAGATAAAAAAGAGTGGAAGTTGCATATTAGGGTAAAAGGTTAGTAGAGATAAATATTGTCTTAACTTGTGACACTTTTAGGTTTATCATATGATTAGTTGTGCTATTATGGTAGTATTATTATTGCTCTTTGATTATTTTTCTACTTTTATTTTTTCTTGTAGAATTGACATTACTCTTTATTTTAGCGATTATTCTATATATTATTTTTCTTCTTTTACTTGAGACGGATACATTTGAGCTGAGGGACTATCGAAAACAACCTCTCTATCTTAATGAGATAGTAGTAAGGTTTGCATACACTCTACCCTCCCCAAGACCTACTTTATGAGATTTCACTAGTTTGTTGTTGTAGGAGTAGGAGGAAGATAACCAGTTCCTTAGTCAACTATGTTCTAATAGAACAGAATTTAAATATGTTAAGATAAAAAGTCATGCGATGATCTTGATGTCTTAGAATGGAAAAACAAGAACACCATAAACTAAGAGTTCTTTTGTAATATTTTAAGTTAAGGAGGAACTGTAAAATAAGGTGAAAGAGGTGTTGCTAATTATATGCTTCACAAAACATGTGAGGGAGTAGTTATTCTTGAAGTAATTATTGAACTTGTGATCAGAGTGTTATGATGTAGGCTACGAGTTACTTTGAGTTGTATTTTGAACAGATGATAAGACATGTTTTATCTGATTCTGATAAAGACTTTAACTGTAGTGAATTCTTTTATTGACTTTTTATATTGAGATAATTTAACAAAGTTTAGTAAGAGACAAAAAAGAGAAATGAAAAATTAAATAGGAAACAAAAACAAATCCTAAAATTGTAGCCAAAAAGATACAAGAATCTTGTGAAAGCTCCTGCAGTTACAACACGGAGATGATGATGGAGATAAGGGAGAGCGTACAACTACCTCGATGAAACCATCTGACGGTAGCAGCAAAGGCTAATTTCTAGTCTTTTGAATTCGATGCTTTTTCATCATTCGATTTAACTCTCTCAGGTGAAGTTCCCTTCCTTACATCTATCCTTTGATGGGTTGAATCTCATAAAAGAGACTAATACCACCATCAAAATTGAAATTCCTAAAAGGCTAACAAACCATTATTTTTGCCAGGAGGTGTTACGAAGAAATATAGATCTACATCCATCAAGAGCTAAGGACTCATCCTCTTGTTAATATGATAAGTATCACTCCTTCCTCTGTTGTTATATCACATAGCCTTACTTAAGCTATTGACGGTGTAAATTTGTAGGGACTGTTGCAAATAAAGTGATAATTTAGATCTATGCTTTCATCTGGACAATCATTAAGAATTCATTATAGAGAAAAATAGTTATTAAGAACTCATTAACCTTCTCCTTTTATTCTCCCCGATTGAATGAATCTCAAATAGCAATATGAACTCCTTAGTTTGTTAATATTGTACACGTTAAACTCTCACCAAGTGGCATAATGACTAGACTATATGAACTCACTTTATGTTGTACATTTAACAGTGTGTTTGGGATTCAGAAGCTATAATACTAGTAGATGGTCCAAGGGACATTAATTCAGATAGGTACATTCACTACATAAATATGTGATTTAGTTATCCGTTTCAGATCACTAAATGCATCAGGCATTTGATTTGCTAACTTCTGTAAGTGGATGATCTTCTAGACCTCCTGCTCACATTTATGGGTATGTGGATCAAAATGAGATAGTGATGAAACCTTCCACATAATGACCCTTTTGGGGTCCTTCTCTCCCCCTAATTGCAAGAAAGTTATTATATTAAACCGACAATCTACAAATCGAGCAGTGAATAAGTCTTTAGTTAACGGTTCAAGATAGTGAATCGATGGAAGATGAATCAAACCCAACATATATTCCTAACCTTCGTTGAGGTCCCATCTTAGTACGTTGTGGTGGTGCTACAAACACGTATACCACATAACTGAAGACTCGTAGATGAGCGATATTAGGCTGGTGACCAAATACTAATCATGATGGAGCATATTTATTATAATTAGTCAATCTGAGATGAACAAGTGTTGCTGCATGTAAGATAGTGCAACCCCAAATAGTAGTTGACAATTTCGTCTTCATAAGTAATGGTCTTGCTATCAATTGTAGGCACTTAAAAAATGACTCTATAAGACCATTTTGAGTATAAACATGAGCAATGGGATGTTCAATTCTTATCCCAATTGATAGGAAATAGTCATCAAAAGCCTGAGATGTACATTCTCCAATCCAATGGTTCAATACTTTTAATTTTCTTTGAGGACTCAACAACATATCCAATACTACTCTTAACCTTCTAAGAGATGACAAGAGTTTGTACACTTCTTATTCACTAAGGGAATTCAAAGTATTTTGAACAAGAATAAGTTAAAGAATTCAATATATACATAAAAAAGGAGCAATTTATAGCTGTCAATTGATTCCCTTTGGACAACGATTCATTGATCCAATCATATCGGCTTATTGTCTACCATCCAGATGAATTAGTAAGTCAAGAATGACCATGATCTACATATATATATATATGTATAACCTTATTGGCTATCCAATGTATGTTTATTACGGACTTACCATCATTTGGAGAGTCAATAAGGGAGATTGCAGTATTTGGTGGGATAATTGAACCTAAAAAAGAGCCTTGGCTACTATGTTCTTAAATAATAATAATAATAATAATAATAATAATAATAATAATAATAATAATAATAATAATAATAATACATCTATATTATTACTAGTTTAGGAAAGTGCATTGCACGTGTATGTCACATCAATAAAAAAATTGTATTTATAATGTAGGCAACTTTACCTCTAGTGCCCACGAAGATAGAGAGACCGTCTCATTAACCTTGGGCTTCATGAGATTTATGAAACCCATTCGAAATAATATAACAAAAACATAACAAAATTCAAGATCGAGAAACACAAGTACAAATAATAAACTATTCAAGATTTTGAAGATGTTAATAAATAAATAATATATCAAAATACCTTTAAAAAAAGAGAGCAAACCAAAAAATTATCCAACAACGACATACCCAATAGAATCTCAGAAATGGGATCTAGGGTGGGAAGAATGTATCCAAAACTTACCACTACCTCATGGAGGTAGAGAGGCTGTTTCTGAGAACAAAAAAAAATATTACCTAATAAAAAAATATAAGGGATAGAATTAAACTCACTACTTATAACATGCAAGTAAATTTAACCAAATGGGATAAACTCTTTCATTCAGTACTCAAGTAATACCACTACATGAACCTCCTACTACCTCAGTAGTAACTCCAACTTTTGCTACATTAATATTTGTTCCACCATAACCACCACTACTAGCAAGAGTAGGAGCAGGAGCAGAATTCTTTGTTTCTTTTTTGTTTCCTTCACGTTGTCCTTTTCTCCCTTTTCTTTTGTCAGTATTATTACTATACAAATTGATGGTGCTTCTATAGTTTGAAAATCAACTGACTTTTGAAAAACATTTTGTTTGCTAACTTTGTGTTCCTTAAATTTTAGGAAAGTCATATACTCCTCGTTATTTTCTTCATCGTCATCATCCACGTCCTCATGATCTTCATGATCATCAAGATTGATTAGTCCAAAGTGAAACCTTTTGTTACCAATTTGTTCAATGGTTTTCATAAGTCATTCAACCCATCGAATGGTTCAATACATTTGGTTTTCTTTGAGGACTAAACAACTTATCTAATACTACTCTTAACCGTCAACAAGAGATCATAAGAGTTAGTACACTCTTTATTCATTAAGGGAGTTCAAAGTATTTTTAATATGAACAAGTTAAGGAATTCAACATATTCATAAAAAAAGGACTAATCTATAGTTGTCAATTGACTCTCACTTTGAACAATTTCAACAAATTATCCAAAGGTAAAGAGCCTGTTCAAAAGTTCAATAGGACTCCACTAATCAATTTTGATGATCATAAAGATCATTAGGATGTTGACGATGATGATAATGAACATTATAAGGAGTATGTGCATTCCCTAAAATTTAATAAACACAAACTTAGCAAACAAAATACTGTCCAAAAATTAGTCATTGTTCAAGCGATAGAAGCATCATAAATTAGTAAGAGTAATAATAATAACAAAGGAAATGGGATAAAAGGACAAGGTGGATAATGGATCAAAAATAAACAATCCTCCTCCTGCTCTTGCTCTTGCTAACGGTGATAGTTATGGTTGAACAAATATTAATATGGCACAACTTGGAGTTACTTTTGAGGCATCAGAAGGTACAAACAATTGAAGTAGAGTCCATCCCGTTTGGTTCAATTTGGTTGCATATGATAAGCAGTGAGTGTAATTCTATACCTTTTAATATTTTTAGGGTTACCCAATAAAAAAATATAAGGGATAGACTTAAACCCACTACTTATCACATGCAAGCAAATTTAACCAAATGGGATGGACTCTTTCATTCAGTACTCAAGTACTACCACTACTTGTACCTCATGCTGCCTCAATAGTAACTCCAACTTTTACCATATTAATATTTATTCTACCATCACCACCACCGCTAGCAGGAGTAGGAGCAGTTGCAAGATTTTTGTTTCTTTTTTCTTTCTTCCATGTTGTCCTTTTCTCCCTTTTCTTTTGTGAGTATTATTACTTTAACTAACTGATGGAGCTTCTATAGCTTGAATAATAACTGATTTTTGAACAACATGTTGTTTGCTAACTTTGTGTTCCTTAAATTTTGGGGAAGTCATATACTCCTCATTATTCTCTTCATCATCATAGTCCATATAATCATGATCTTCATAATCATAAAGATTGATCAGTGGAGTCCTAATGAACTTTGGAACATGCTCTTTGGCCTTGGATAATTTGTTAGAAATATCCAAAGTGAAACCATTTGTTACCAATTTCTTCAATGGTTCCATAAGTCATTCAATGAATCAAATGGTTTAATACTTTTATTTTTCTTTGAAGATTCAGTAGCATATCCAGCACTACTCTTAAATTTTGATAAGAGATCATAAGAGTTAGTACACATTTTATTCACAAAGGGAAATCAAAATATTTTGAATACGAACAAGTTAAGAAATTCAACATATACATAAAAAAAGGGACTAATTTATAGTAGTCACTTGACTCTTCACTTTGGATAATTCCAATAAATTATCCAAAGGCAAAGAGGCTATTCAAAAGTTCTACAGGACCCTACAAATCAATCTAGATGATCGTGAAGATCATGAGGATGTGGAGATGATTATAAAGAAGATGATAAGGAGTATGTGTCTTCCCAAAAATTGAAGGAACACAAATTTAGCAAACAAAATATTTTTAAAAAATTGATTGTTGTTCAAGCTATAGAAGCATCGTAAATTAGTAATAGTAATAATACTAACAAAGAAAAAGGAAAAAGTAGGACAAGGCAAAAAAAAAAGAAAAAAGAATCAAATCCTCATCCTGCACTTGCTCCTGCTGACGGTGGTAGTGATGGTGCAACAAATATTAATGTGGCACAAGTTGGAGTTACTACTAATACAACAATAGTTACAAGCAGTGGTAGTTCTAGAGTATAGAATGAAATAGTCTATCCCATCTGGTTCAAATTGGTTGCATATGATAAGTAGTGAGCTTAATTCTTTACCTTTCAATTTTGTTGGGGTTACCCAACAAAAAAAAATATAAGGGATAGAATTAAACTCATTGCTTGTCATATGCAAGAAAAATTTACCAAATGGGATAGACTCATTCATTCAGTACTCGAGTGCTTCCACTACTTGTACCTCCTGCTGTCTCAGTAGTAACTCTAACTTTTGCCACATCAACTACTTGTACCTCCTGCTGTCTCAGTAGTAACTCCAACTTTTGCCATATTAATATTTTCTCCACCATCATCATCACTGCCAACAAGAGCAGGATTTTTTGTTTCTTTTTTCTTTCTTCCACGTTGTCCTTTTCTCCCATTTCTTTTGTCAGTATCATTACTTTTACTAATTGATGGTGCTTCTATATCTTGAATAACAATTGGTTTTTGAACAACATTTTGTTTGCTAACTTTATGTTCCTTAAATTTTAGGGAAGTCACATACTCCTCATCATTTTCTTCATCATCATCGTCCACGTCCATATGATATTTATGATCGTGAAGATTGATTAGTGGAGTCATGATGAAATTTGAAACATACTCTTTGGCCTTGGATAATTTGTTGGAATTTTCCAAAGTAAAACCTTTTGTTACTAGTTTGTTCAATGGTTTCCATAAGACATTCAACCCATCCAATGGTTCAATACTTTTATTTTTCTTTGAGGACTGGCCAATACATCCAAAACTACACTTAACCTTCAAGAAGAGATCACAAGACTTAGTATACTTTTATTCACTAAGAGAATTCAAAGTATTTTGAACACGGACAAGTTAAGGAATTCAACATACACATAAAAAAGACTAGTCTATAGTTGTCAATTAACACACACTTTGGAAAATTTCAACAAATTATCCAAAGACAAAGACCATGTTCAAAAGTTCAATAGGATTCCACTAATCATTTTTGACGATTGTGAAAATTATGAGGATAAGGACGATGATGATAAAGAAGATGATGTGGAGTATCTGCCTTCTCCAAATTTAAGGAATAGAAATTTAGCAAGCAAAATGTTCTTCAAAAATTTATTGTTGTTAAAGTTATAGAAGCATCATAAATTAATAATAGTATTAATAATGACAAAGGAAACGGAAAAAAGGACAAGGTGAAAAAAAGGAAAAAGAAACAAACAATCCTCCTCATCCTCTTGCCCTTGCTAGAGGTGGTGGTGACGGTAGAACAAATATTAATGTAGCACAATTTGGAGTAACTACTATGGTAGCAGGAAGTAGAAACAGTGGTAGTTCTAGAATGCTGAATAAAAGAGTCCATCCTATTTGGCTTAATTTTGTTGCATATGATAAGCAATGAGTTTAATTTTATACCTTTCAATTTTTGGGGGGTTTACCCGACAAAAAAATTTATGGGATAGAATTAAGCTCACTGCTTATAACATGCAAGAAAATTTAAGCAAATGGGATGAACTCTTTCATACAATACTCGAGTACTACCCCTACTTGTACCTCCTGCTACCTCAGTAGTAACTCCAACTTTTGCCATATTAATATTTTTTCCATCTTCACCACTACCGCCAGTAGGAGCAGGAGCAGGATTCTTTATTTCTTTTTTTTCCATGTTATCCTTTTCTTCCTTTTTGTTTTATCAGTATTATAACTTTTATTAATTGGTTGTACTTCTATAGCTTGAACAACAACTGATTTTAGAACAACATTTTGTTTGCTAACTTTGTGTTCCTTAAATCTTAGGAAAGTCATATACTCCACGTTATTTTCTTAATCGTCATCGTCCATGTCCTCATGATTTTCATGATCATCAAGATTGATTAGTGGAGTCATCAAGAACTTTGGAATATGCACTTTGGCCTTGGATAATTTGTTAGAATTATCCAAAGTGAAACCCTTAGCTACCAATTTATTCTATGGTCTCCATAAGTCATTCAATCCATCCAATAGTTCAATACTTTTGTTTCTCTTTGAGGACTCAACAGTATATCCAGCACTACTCTTAACTTTCAATAAGAGATCACAAGAGTTAGTACACTTTCTACTCACTAAGGGATTTCAAAGTATTTTAAGCATGAACAAGCTAAGGAATTCAACATATGCATAAAACAAGGATAAATCTGTAGTTATCAATTGACTCTTCACTTTGGACAATTCCAAAAAATTATCCAAAGGCAAAGAGCCTATTCAAAAGTTGAAGCAGGACTCCACTAATCAATCTTGCTGATCATGAAGATCATGAGAATGTGGATGATGATGATAAAGAAGATGATGAGGAGTATGTGCCTTCCCTAAAATTTAAGGAACACAAATTTAGCAGAAAAAATGTTGTTCAAAAGTTAGTTGTTGTTAAAACTATAGAAGCACCATAAATTAGTAATAGTAATAATAATGACAAAGGAAAAGGGGAAAAATGACGAGGTGCAAAAAAGAAAAAAGAACCAAACATTCCTCCTCTTACACTTGCTCCTGCTGATGGTGGATGGTAATGGTGTAACAAATATTAATATAGCACAAATTCGTGTTACCGCTTAGGAAGCAAGAGGTATAACCAGTGGTAATTCTAGAGTACTGAATAAAAGAGTCTATCCCATTTGGTTTACTTTGGTTGCATATGATAAGCAATGAATAAGAGTGATAGAATTAAACTCATTGCTTATCATATGTAAGCAAATTTAACCAAATAGGATAAACTCTTTCTGTCACAACCCAAGCCTAGGGCCTAGATGTGAAATGGCGAATGGGAACCCGAAGGTACCCTAAACAAGCCTCTAACCATATCATTCACAATCCTTGGTCGCGAAAGCAAAATAAAAAACACAAGAGATATAAATAAGAGAAATGGGACTAAGGGAAGTCTTGATATTTATAAATGCATAAAAGAGTCAAGCTCATAGCATAAGTACATCAATTATCCAACAACACCTCTAACATGGAATGGAGCGGGGGCCAAGACACTTTTCAGCTCATAGCATAAGTACATCAATTATCCAACAACACCTCTAACATGGAATGGACGGGGGCCAAGACACTTTCTGGGCTCACCCTCATAGCAACGATAGTTTTACATAAAGTAATATCAAATAGCAAGAGTAGCATAGATAGTATCGCCGGACATGAGGACTCACCAAAGCTTATCTTTCGAAGTACCAAAACTAGCCATATGGAGGATGATCTAGAGGTACTCCAGTCCCTACATGGTAATATCATGTAGGCATAGAGTATGCGTTAGTACATTTGAATGTACTAAGTATGTAGGATGCAATGCAACAAGACAAAAGCCAATATAGTCAAAATGCATAATCATAAGCAATGGATAAGTATAATATCAACATGGAAAGCATGATCAATGCTTGAAGTAAAATATGCTTGTAAATTATATAACTTGAATAGTACATATCATATGTGGGAAGAGGCCATAATCAATATAGACCAAGTGAACTACTACTTGGAATCCAAGGCATGTCACCCCCTTATAAGGTGATTGAGGTACTCACCCCTCAACAAGGTTATTACACATGTCACCCCCTCCCCCCAATAAGGTGATTGAGGTACTTACCCTAAAACAAAGTGATTGGGCATCTTACCCCACAACAAGGTGATTAAGGTACCCAACCCTTAACAAGGTGATCAGGCATGTCACTCCCCCAACAAGGTGATTGAGATATGTTACCCCTCAACATGGTGATTGGGCATGTCACTCCCCAACAAGGAGATTGAGGCATGTCACCCCCTCAACTAGGTGATTGAGCATGTCATCCCCCAATAAGGTGTGGCCTAATTGCAACATCATAGATACTATTCATGAATTCAATGCATACATACAAGCCCTTACTCATCATAAAGTCACTTGACTTCTAGCCCATGTAATAGATCATCAATAACTTGAGAATCCTTGTCAAGACATTTGATCAAACACTTGATGGGTGCATAATGTTTGTTAAAAATTGTGTAATTCAAGAGTGAAATAACATGGAAAAACCTAATGTAAATCAACCACCAACATATAATAAAACCCTCATGTAAGGTACCTTGAAATCCATCATCAAATCTCATAGTAGATCATAGTTTTATAACTTAAAATATGCATAATCTCAATAGAAAAAATCAATTCATGTTATATACTTGAAATAGATAGACATGCAAAATCAATCAACTTTTCATAAAACCCCAACATAATATATAAACATAATCCATAATAAGAGATACCCATAGATGATATAACTTGAAAACCTGCAATTTTAAGATTAGGCTCTATAGGTGGAAGGACCCAATGGATGAAACCCACATACCTCAAATGTGGGTTTTCTTGAGATGAGCTTGAAGAGAACGTAGAGCTTCAAGAGAATCCTTGAATTTCAAAGTTAACCTTGATATCCTTGAAATTTGAATGAAATATTTGATTAAGTCTTGGAGAGGTTTTTGAGAGGGTTTTGAGTGATATAGAGTTGAAAAATAGGTAAGTATGGGTGTTTTCACGCATAAGTGGGCATGGAGCTATAACCTCAATGTCCTTGGTCGACATTGGAAAAATTAAGGAAAAACTTGTACAAGTTCGCGTTGAGTCCGCGATGCGAACAAAATGAGCACAAAAAATTTTACTACTCTGCACCCCTAGAGCATCGTGGCCAGGATGCGAATGCTCTCTAAAAATTGTAAATTAGCAAAATTTATTTTTTGCTACGAGTCTTCTAAAATTTAGGTTATACCCATTTACCACTGAATTTTGCCCCCCAATCGAGAATATGAAGTTAGAGTTTTGATATCGAGCATAGATTTTGAGATATATGAAAATTATGATTATGAACATTTTCAAAGCATATTTCATGGGCGTTTCAATTTCCCCCTCTTGAGAATATTTGTCCCCGAATGTCAAAGAAACATGTATGAGAGAAGTAATCATGAAGATTTTAGCTCGATATGAATGCAACAAATGCATTTAAAGATTATTTTCAAAAAGAGTCTCAACATAAGTGTCAAAAAATCAGCATAAACTTGTTACCATGAGCATGAAAGCATGAAAATGACATAAAGGCTTAAACTTAAGGCTTGAAATCATATAGGGGACTTAAATTAGTGCCTTTGGCTTGTGTAAGGTGGAAGATATAGGGATATCGCTTTCTTATGTCTGCCTCGGCTTCCCATGTGGCACTGTCCACTTGTAGGTTCCTCCAAAGGACCTTGATGAAAGCTATATCTTTAATTCTCAACCTCTTTACATGCCTATCCAAAATCTCCATCGGGACCTCCTCATAAGTCACATTATCTTCTACAACACCCACAAATCCAAGGGCACTACGGTACTTAGGTCACCCACACACTTTGTCAACATGGACACATGGAAGACCAGATGAACCATATTTATTTCCATAGGCAACTCCAACTCAATATGCAACCTTAGCCACTCTCCTCAAAACTCTATAAGGACTCACAAACCTTGGGCTCAATTTCCCCTTCTTGCTAAACTGGACCACATTCTTCATGGGTCAGACTTTCAAGTAAACTCAATCACCCAGCTTAAACTCATGATCTCTTCTCATCACATTGAAGTAGGACTTTTGTCTACTTTGGGCTATTTTCAACCTCTTCCTTATCATCCTCACCTACTATAATGCTTCAACTACCAAATTTAGACCTAGCAAAGCCATTTTCCCAACTTTAAACTATCCAACCAGGAATCTGCAATGTCTACTATAAAGAGCTATAAAAAGAGTCATACTAATGCTTGAGTGGTAGCTACAGTTGTAAGCAAATTCAATTAGTGGAACCCTTAAACTCCAAAATACTAGCTCTAAGCATATCCTTAAGAGTTTGGGTAGTCCTCTTGGCTTAACCATAATTTTGAGGGTGAAAGGTTATGCTAAGCTTAACCTTGGTACCAAGACCTCTTTTGAAGGACCTCCAAAAGTGAGAAGTGAATTGAGCACCACGATTCGAAAGGATAGACAAGGGCACCCCATGCAATTTAAATAAAGGACGTATATAAAGCTTGGCATAATCTTTGACACCATATGAAACAATCCCAAAAACAAAGTGCCCAAAAATGTGCCTTGAAAATGCTCATAATCATAATTTTAATATTTCTCAAAATTCATGCGTGATATCAAAACTTTGACTTCATATTCATGATCAGGGGCAAAATTGAGTTGGTAATGTGTCTAACCTCAATTTTAGACCAACCATAGCAAAATTTAAATTTCAAAAGTTGGCGAATTCCAGTAAGGGTCCGCGCCCCTGACGCGACGCAGCCAGGGCACAGACTACTGTATTTGTTTTGCTATATTTGTTTTAATTTTTAATTTGGCGTAAGGCCTTGGGGTCTTGGGCCTAGACCTTCTTATGCGTAAAAACACCGATGCTTAGTTATTTTTAATCCCATATCATTCAAGACATTCCCCAAAATTCTCTCTAACACTTAGCCAAATATTTCACCCAAATTCAAGTATCCCTAACCCATTTTAGATCTCAAGAAATTCTTTTAAGCTTATTCATGTCGTTAAAGACCATTGTGGGTTCCCTACATCAAGCCAAGTTCAAAGGAATTTCCGTTGGCTATGTTTTGCGCAAGTACCAGTAGGAGGGTCAACTTTAAAGGGACATATCTCTTTGTACACAAAGAACTGGGTGGCCAACGACCTACCAAATTAATACTCTTTGAATTATCTTTCCAACGCACTTTCTTTTACCTTATTTAGAGTTCGAATGAAGAAGTTGTGCCCCTTTTCATAGAACTCGTTTGTGTCAGGGTATATATTGGTTTTTGCCAAATTCTGTTTCATTAATGACATTTCATAAATTTAGTTATTTCTATTGGTCTTTTAGGGATTCCTATGCTATCTTAATAATTCTTAAAGACCAAATCCTATTCTTAAAGATCAAATTCACTTCTCCCAATTAGAATACACTCTCACATTCTCCCAAGAGCCTCTACAAAACCCCAATAAGAATTCAAGGAAACTCAAGAACAAGTTATGGATTTCAAGAACTCTTTCTAAGCTTCAAGTCTTTCTCAACTAAATTTCAAGAAATTCAAGGTCTAGGGTATATGGGTTTCATTCATGTTTTCCTTTCACCTATGAAGCCTAATCATCCTTTTTTATGAAAATTGCATGATTTCAAGTTGTATTTCTTATAGGTATCTATTACTAAGAAATATGAGCATAAAATATGTTGGGGTTTTGTCAAATATTGTTAATTATGCATAAATATCTATTTTGAGCTTATAATATGGAGTGATCTTTGTCTATTGAGACTGCACATGATTCAAGCTATAAGATCTATAAACTATTATGAAGTTTTGATATGATTTACAAGTTACCCACTATGGGGTTTTACATGATATTAGTGGGCTGATTTAGTGATTTTAAGATGTATTAATTTTACTGTTTTATGATCTATACTTTTGTATTTTGCATGATTTGAACATGTCCTCATATGCGCCTACCAAGTGTTTGATAATATGCCAAGTCAAGAATTCTCAAGTTATTTATATATTTTACAAGTCAAGTGACTTCATGATGAATTTGGACTATCAAGTATGTTAAGAATTCATGAAATTGTCTATGATTATGCAAGTATAAAGCTAAGACCTTTTTCAATGATTATACCTCTTGTGAGCCTTTGATGTTGATGTTAATGAAAGAGGAATGTTGATGATGACTCATTTGTATGTTTGAAGTTAGGCTCACCATTTGAGGTCAATGATGTTAAGAGCTACTCGTGCCATATCTCTATGTTTATTGCAAGTTATTGAAGTATGATTATCTTATATATTCCATGAGATTAGACTTAGCATAGAGTGGACTAGAGGTGAGTACCCAAGTCCTAAACTACATGCCACTGTATGTGAAGCGATTAGAAGCGAGTTCCTAAATCCCTAAGAGGCGATAACCTAAATATGAAGGTGAGGTGACTACCCAAGTCTAGGAACTAGAGGCGAGTAACTGGTTTACATAAGTTATTGAAGTATGATTATCTTATATATTCCATGAGATTAGACTTAGCATAGAGTGGACTAGAGGTGAGTACCCAAGTCCTAAACTACGTGCCACTGTATGTGAAGCGATTAGAAGCGAGTTCCTAAATCCCTAAGAGGCGATAACCTAAATATGAAGGTTAGGTGACTACCCAAGTCTAGGAACTAGAGGCGAGTAACTGGTTTACATAAGGCTTAGTGGATCCACTTAGGCATTAGGAGGTTCACCTTGGCAAGTAACTTCCCCCTTTCTTTCGGTGTAGGGTAGACATCGGGATTCTAAGTTGTAGCTCGCTTGGTTTTATTTTATGTCAGTTGAGGTTTCTTCCCACGTTTATATATTATGTTCTATGTAAGGTTATTGATTTTCAAAGCATGATTTATTTAAGAATTGATCATACATGTCATATTGTTATTATGCTATCTATTGCTTATTATTATGCATTTTGACTATGTTGCCTATTTTTTATTGCATTGCATCCTATATACTTATTACATCCAAACATACTAACGCATACTCTATCCTCATATGATATCACCATGTAGGAACTGGAGCTCCTATTGGTTCTCCTCTACGTGGCTAGATGGATTGTTCAAGTTAGCTTTTGGTGAATCATCATGTTCGGGGACAATATCTATCTTCTTTCATGCTTATGATTAGACTACCTCTTGTATATTTGGATTATTTATTTTCATTATTATGAGGGTGAGCCCAGTTGCTTGTCTTTCCCCCCTAAGTTCTATGTTTAGAGGTGTTGTTGGAGAAGTATGTAATGATGCTATGAGCTTTGACTCGCTTTGTTCTTTATATGTTTTATGATATGAAAGATGTTCCTTAGTCCTGTGTTCCCTTTTTACTATCTTTTGTTGTTGTTTAATTACTTCCATGACCAAGGATGTGTAATGATATGTTAAGAGGCTTGATTGAGGTCCCTTCGGGTTCCCCATTCGTCGTGTCACGTCTAGGCCCTAGGCTAAGGTCGTGACAATCTTTGTATCAGAGAACTAAGTTTTTAATGTTCCTTAGCATCCAACACATAGCATCAATTAGAGTCTTATTCATGATTGTGAAGCATGCCACAACTATGAGTGGGAAGCTATGAGGCATTTTAGGAAATGTTTCCCTTCTTCTTGATCTATGTTGTGCAATAGAGTTAAATCCCCTAAGGCTTATTTCTTATTTTAATAATTGTGTTTCAGAATATGTATCAAGCTACTTAGGTCGGTGATATATCAAATGCGGAGGTTCACAATGCTCTATGGATACTGGCCAAAGCGACGAAAAAGTTAATAACTCTACTCAATCAACAAGTGAGTGCCCCCGAGACTTCAAGTGGTAAGAGGGAGGAGAGAGGGGCTAAGAGGGCCCATTCTAAAGGAAAGTTCCGAGCTCCCAAAAGTGGTGGTGGTATGATGCCCAATGCTATGTGCCAAAGGTGTGGTAAGATGCATAGAGGCCAATGTTTGAGGGGCACCAATGCTTGCTTCCATTGTGGTGAAGAGGGCATAAGAGGATGGTTTGTCCTTGTAAACGCATCAAAGGTAAAGGTGGTCATGTTGATCAAGAGGCTCAAGGAGTGGATGTGGATATCGGTATGTTAAAATTTCCTTTGACCTTGATGTGTATGCATGGGAAGGTTCGGGTGTTCCTATTTCCTTTCATTATTCCTTTTGGTTGCTAGTGGGCTTCTTATGTGTCTTGAGTTGTTATGTGAACCTTTGGTGTCTACCCCTTTGTTGAATCTATTATTGCTAGAAAGTTCATAGGTATTATGCCGTGTACATATTGCATTAGGTCTTGCCTTGTGACTTGTTAGGTTTGATGTGGTGGATTTTAATATCATACTTGGGATGGATTAGTTGCATACATATTGTGTCTCTATTGATGGTAGGGCCCATAGAGTTAGATTCCAATTCCCTAATAAACCTATCCTTGAGTGGGGGCTTGTAAGGTGGTTGTGAAGGGATAAGTCTATTTCTTATCTTAAGGTACAATTAATCTCTAAGGGTTGCATTTATCATCATGTAAGAGTTAGGGGTGTTGAACATGAGTTATTTTTATTAAGTTGTTTCTAGTGATCAATGAGTTATTGAATGTCCTTTCCAATATTTTAAATTTTGGGTGGTGTCTATTGGTTGACTTATGCACCGATTATATCTACAGGTCTTATAAATAGGGTTTTTAAACCCTACCTTAATATGTTTTTGGTGGTACTTAGTGATGGGGTATTGATTTATTTAGAGATTGTGAATCATTTAAGGGTAGTGTTACAAATCTTGGGGGATGAGAGGTTGTTTGCTAAACATGATAAGTGTGAATTGTAGGTAACAAGAAGGTGGTTAGAGCTCCTTAAGGATTATGATATAAGTGTGCATTATCACTTAATGCTTTGGTGGAAGGTGGTGAAGTGGAGATTTCTCACAAGGGGGAGATGGCATCATTAGGTACTAAGGTAGGCTATGTGTGCTTGTGTTGATGATTGGGTTCACTTGGAAGTCCCACCCACGAAGGGTGTGGTCTGGTTTAGCAAGGGGAAATTGAGTTTATGGTTTGTGGGTCCTTATAGAGTGTTGAGGAGGATTTGTAAGGTTGCATATGAATTAGAATTGCCTATGAATATGGATATGGTTTGTCCAGTTCTTCATGCATCTAGGTTGAGGAGATGCATTGGTGGCTCAAGTGCGATAAAACTCTTTGGGGTTGTTGGTGGTGTGGAGAATTGTTGGCTTAAGGGAAGGTCCTAGTGGAGATATTGGATGGATAGGTGGAAAAGTTGATTAATAAGAATGTAGTGCTCATCAAGGCCCTTTGGAAGCATCGCCAAGTCGAAAGTGTCATTTGGTGAGCCGAAGCGAGCATGAAATAGCAATATCGATACCTCTTTTATTCTATTCAACCTTAAGAAAACAAATCAAGTCTTTTTTATGATTCCAAGTCTCAAGTTTCAGCCTTTATGTCTTTTGCATGCATTCATATTTAAATTGACAAGTTCATGGTGATTTTGATATTATGTGAGATTTTTGAAGTGATGTTTAAGTGCATTGTTGCATTCTTGTGTGGGCGGAAATTAACTTTCTTACTTCTCTTATATATGTTTCTTTAATATTGGGGGATGAATGTTCCCAAGAGGAAGATATTGAAACGACCTAAAAAAAGTGCCCGAAGATGTGCCTCGAAAATGCCCATAATCATAATTTCCATGTATCTCAAAATCCATGCGTGATATTGAAAATTTGACTTTGTATTCATTATCAGGGAGAAAAATTGAGTGGGGCATGGGTCTAATGTCGATTATAGAGCAACCGTAGCAAAATTCGAATTTCCAAAGTTGCTGAATTCTAGTGAGGGTCCGCGCCCCTGGCGCGGCGCGGCCAGGGCACGGACTAGTGTATTTTTGTGCCTATTTTTTTTAATTCGGCCTAAGGCCTTGGGGTCTTTGGCCTAAGGCCTTGAGGTCTTGGGCCTAAGCCTTCCTATGCGTAAAAACACCTATACTTAGTTATTTTCAATCCCATATCATTCAAGACATTACCCAAAACCCTCTCTAACACTTAGCCAAATATTTCAGCCAAATTCAAGTGTCCCATACTCATTCTAGATCTCAAGAAATTCATTCAAGCTTATTCATGTCATTAAAGACCATCGTGGGTGCCCTACATAGAGCCAAGTTCAAATGAATTTTCGTTGGCTAAGTTTTGCACGAGTACTTGTAGGAGGGTCAACTTTAAAGGGACATATCTCTTAGCACACAAAGAACTAACTAGCCCATGAGCAACCAAATTAGCTCTCTTTGAATTAGCTTTCTAATGCAGTTAGTTTCACCTTATTTAGAGTTCAGATGAATAAGTTATGCCTATTTTCGTATAACTCATCTGTGCAGGGGTATGTATGGGTTTTTGCCAAATTCTGTTTCATTAATGGCATTTCGTAAATTTAGTTATTTCTATTGGTCTTTTGGGGATTCCTATAATATCTTAACACTTCCTAAAGACCTAAACCATATTTCTAATGATCAAATTCACTCCTCCCAATTGTAATACACTCTCAAATTATCCCAAGAGCCTCTACCAAACCCTAATAAGAATTCAAGGAAACTCAAGAACAAGTTGTGGATCTCAAGACCACAATCTAAGCTTCGAATCTTTCTCAACTCAATTTCAAGAAATTCAAGGTCTAGGGTATATGGGTTTCATTTATGTGTTCCTTTCACCAATGAAGCCCAATCTTCCTTTTTGCATGAAAATTGCATGATTTCAAGTTGTATTTCTTATAGGTATCTATTATTATGAAGTATGAGCATGAAATACGTTGGGGTTTTGTCAAATATTGTTAATTATGCATAAATATTTATTTTGAGCTTATATAATGAAGTGATCTTTGTCAATTGAAACTACACATGATTCAAGCAATGAGATCTATGAACAATTGTGAAGTTTTGATATGATTTACAAGTTACCCATGATGGAGTTTTACCATGATGCTGGTGGGTTGATTACATTATTTTATGATGTATTGATTTCACTATTTCATGATCTATACTCTTGTATTTTGAGTGATTTGAATATGTTCTCATATGTGCCCACCAAGCGATTGATGAAATGTCAAGTCAAGAATTCTCTAGTTATTTACATGTTTTACCAGTCAAGTGACTTCATGATAAATATGGGTTATCAAGTATGTTAAAAATTCATGGAATTATCTATGATTATACAAGTATGAAGCTAAGCACTTTTTCAAGGATTATACCTCTTCTAAGCCTTTGATATTAATGTTAATGAAAGGGGAATGTTGATGATGACCCATTCTTATGTTTGAAATTAGGCTCACCATTTCAAGTCAATAATGCTAATAGCTACTCATGCCATATATCTATATTTATTGAAAGTTATTGAAGTATGATTATCTTATATATTTCGTGGGATTAGACTTATCACCGAGTGGACTAGAGGTGGGTACCCAAGTCCTAGAACTACGTGCCACCGTAGATGAAGCTTTTTGGCAACAAAAGGAGTAATAAAAGAAAGAGTGGCACCCGGGTATATCAATACATACACATCAAAATAAAAAACCTTTAACATATTGGTGACAACATCGAGCACGTCATCCACCCCTTGTCTCCCTTGAAAAGCATATAATCTATTTTCCCTTAGAGCACGCCCTTGTTGGCCTCCTCTTCTCTTTTGACCTGCATTTCCACCTCGACCTTGTGGACGACCATCTTTATTTTTGTTTTGAGCATGAGGACAATCAATCAACTTATGACCTACTTCACCATAACCATAGCAAGCATTAGAATTTCTCATACATGGGTCATTATGGTTCCTACCACATCTTTTTCATATAGGGTTAGGCACCCCACCACCACCACCTTGGAATCTTGGATTATCATTAGCAAATATCCTATTAGGAGCATTGGAAGGCCCTTGGTCTTGGAACTTGTGGCCTTGAGGAAACCAGCCACCCATGGAACTTTGGAATCCACCTTCAAAAAGAGCCCTCTTGGACTCACCACTTCTTCTTTTCCTAAGCTTTTTCCCCTCTATTTGTTCAGTATATATCATAAGGCAGGGCAAATTCATATCAACTACTAGCATGGTTGTGTGACACTCCTCATTAACCAAGTCAGAGACTCTCAAAACCAATTTGTTCATCCTAGATCTCGGCTTAACAACCAATTGTGGGAATACTCAAAACGACCCCAAAGGGCACAAAAATATACCTCAGAAGTGCTTGGAATCTTAATTTTTATATATATCAAAATCCGTATATGATATCAAAAATTCAACTTTATATTCTTGTTCGAGGGGTCAAATTGAGTGGAGGATGGGTCTAACCCATATTTAACAGCAACTGTAGCAAAATTTGAAAATCACAAAAATGCAATTTCCAATAACGATTAGTGCCCCTGACACGACGCACCAAGGGCGCACTGCAATGTATTTTGTGTACTATTTTTCTTATTGGGTCTAAGGCCTTTGGGTCTCGGGCCTAAGTGTTCCCATGCATGAAAATGCCTATACTTAGCCTTATTTCACCCTCATTTCATTCAAGACATTCCCAAATTCTCTCTCAAACACTTAGATAATATTTCATCTCTCAATTTCAAGTCGCAAAACTCATCCGGATCTTAAGGTTCATTCAAGACATTCCCAAATACTCTCTCAAATACTTAGACAATATTTCCTCTCCAAATTTCAAGTCTCAAAAACTCCTTTGGATCTTAAGTTTCTCATTCAAGCTTTAAGTCTTCATCTCCAATTTCTTTATGGATTCTCCAAAGTCAAGGTATGTGGATTTCTTTCATGGGTTCTTTTCACCCATGATACCCAAGCTCTCTTTTGCCAAAAATTGCATGACTTAAAGTTGATTTACTCATGGATCTTGCTTATTATGAATTTCACTGCACACTACGTTAGGGTTTCATGAAAGTATGGTTGTTTTAGAATGTTTTGAGCTATGAATCTAGGATCTATTTGAGATTTGATGAAGGGTTTTAATGTATGTTGCTTGAGGGTGTTACCAAATATCTATTGATGGTTTTACATTGAATTTTCTAGCATTATTTCATTCTTAAATATCATAGTTTTATACTAGCACTATACACCCGTCAAGTATTTGATATAATGTCTGAATTATGATTTCTTGAGGAATTGAAGGTTGAATGCATATCTTATGAGTTGAATTACTATATGATGATGAAAGAAATGTATGTATATGATATCATCTCTATAGTGTTGGGAATCAACCAAGCCTCACTCGGGGGATTGTAGGCCTGGGTAACCTTGTTGAGGGGTTTGTACATCGATCGCCTTGCTCGGGAGATGGTAGGCCCATGCAACCATGTCAAGAGGTTTGTACCTTGATAACCATGTTGGGGGATTTGTACTTCATCAAACATGTAGGGGGTTTATACCTCATCAACCATGTTGGGGGGTTTGTACCTCATCAACCTATTGAGGTGTTCGTACCTCATTCGCCTTTCCAAGAGGTAGTCGGCCTTGGATATCCAGTAATAATGGTCTCTCCTTACACATTTATTATGTTTTATATAAACATGATTTTACTTTAAGCATCATTCATACATACTATATTGCTATATGCTTACCCATTGCCAATGTTATGCATTTTGCTTATGGTGCATATCGCTTATTGCATTGCATCCTACATACTTAGTACATTCAATGTGGACATGATGTCACCATGTAGGAACCGGAGCACCACTTGATCATCCTCCTCCATGTGGCTAGTACGACTTGTCTCAAGTTTTTTTGGTGAGTCCTCCATTTCAGGGATAATGTTTATAATCTCATATTATGTTCCAAGACTATCATCTTTTATGTATATGTTGACTATAAAAGTGAGCTCAGTAGCTTGTATTGGCCCCCACTAAGTATCTAAGTTTTAGAGGTATTGTTGGACATGTTTGTATTATGCTATGAGCTTTGACTATGATTATCTTATATATTTTGGCCCCCACTAAGTATCTAAGTTTTAGAGGTATTGTTGGACATGTTTGTATTATGCTATGAGCTTTGACTCTCTTGACTGTTGATGTGTATGATATGGAAGTTGTCCCTTAGCCCCATTGTTCCTATTTCTCTTGTTGTATTTATTACTTCCTCGACCAAAGATGTGTAATGATATGTTAACAGGCTTACGTGGGGTCCTTTTGAGTTCCCCATGCACCATGTCATGTCTAGGCCCTAGGCCTGGATCATGACAAACTTGTTATTAATGCACTAGGTTGTTAAGTCCTTAGCGTCCAACACACCGCATCGATTAGAGTCTTGTTCATGGTTGTGTTGTGGACCAAAACTATGAGCTAGAGGCAATGAGATATTTAGGAAATATTTCCCTTCTTCTTTCTCTATTTCATGCTATAGAAGTTGAGGCAAGGTTTTCCCCCTAAATAATTGTCCTTTGCTATACTAGATCATGCCTAACATAAGAGGAATAAGAGCTCGCAAACCCGAGGAGAAACTGACTCATGGAGATCTTCACGATGCTCTCACTTTGCTTGTACAGGTTGTGGCTAATCAAGCCAACCAAGGGTCCCAAGTCCCTCATGCTCCTAACCCTAGTATCTTGGGTGAGAGATTTCATGAGGATGAATCTCCCGAAAATCTATCTGTCAAAGGTGAATGAGGGTCCTCAAAAATTCATTGATGAGGCTTACAAGATTTTGGCTATCATGGGTGTGAGGTCAGAGGATAAGATGGAGTTGGAGGCGTACCAATTCAAAGGGGTAGCAAAATATGGTACAATCAATGGAAAGAGGAGAAGAAGGTCAATAATATGGTACTTTGGAAGGAGTTCAAGGTGGTTTTTCTTAATCGCCTCTTCCCTTTTGAACTTAGGGAAGCCAAATTGGTGGAATTTATGAATTTAAGATGAGGGTCTATGAGTGTAAGGGAGTATACCTGTCACAACCGAAGCGTAGGGCCTAGACGTGACACAGCGCAAGGGGACCCGAAGGGACCCCAAGAAAGCCTCTTAGTGCATCATTACACATCCTTAATCGCAGAAGCAATAAATCAATCAACAAGATGGGGCTAAGGGACAACTTTCATAATGTAACAACAAGAGCCAAGAGAGAGTCACAAAGTGCCCGAATTGTTCCTCGGAAGTGCCCAAAATCATAATTTCCATATATCTCAAAATCTGTATGCGATATCAAAAATCTGACTTCATATTCTTGATTAGAGGGTCATTTGAGTAGAAAGTGGGTCTGACCCCAATTTAAGAGCAAACAATTAGCAAGTTTAATTTTCACAATTTGCTTATCCAGTGTCTATCCACAATGGCACCGCGGCGCGCCTCCATCATAGACATGTGTAAATTTGGCCTCTGCGATAGGATTGTGTTGTGGACTAGACACAGACCTATGTAAATTCTTCACAGTTATTTTTCTTGCGGTCCAAGTCTTTTAAGTCTTAGGCCTAAGTGTCCCCAAATGTGAATATACCTATTCTTAGCCAATTTTCACTCTCGTATCATTCTAAACATTTCCCAATACTTACTCAAACACTTAGCCAAAATTTCACCTCCTAAAGTCAAGTCTCAAAACCCTTTCCAGATCTTAAGGATTGTACTCAAGCTTCAAGTCTCCATCTCCAATCTTCATCGAGTTCATCTCTAAAGCTAAGGTATGTGGGTTTCTTTTATGGGTTCCTTTCACCTATGATGCCCAAGCCCTTTTTACCCTAATTTGCATGATTTAAAGATGATTTACTGTTGGGTCTTATTTATAATGAAAATCACTGTACATATGTTAGGGTTTATGAAATTATACTTAAACTTTCATGATTTAAATATAATTTACTCATGGGTCATATTTATTATGAAAATTACTACATATTATGTTGGGGTTTATGAAATTGTGACTGTTAAGCTATATTTTGAGCTATGAAACCAAGGTCTATTGTAAGATTTGATGAAGGGTTTTGATGTATATTGCTTGAGGGTCTTATAAAGTACTTATTGAAGATTTTATATTAAATTTTCTAGCATGATTTTACTCTTAATTGCATGGTTTTTACACAACCACTACACACCCTTTAAGTGTTTGATAAAATGTCCGGTTATGGTTCATTGAGGAATTAAAGGTCCTATGCATGTCTTATGAGTTGAATAACTATATGATATGACCAAGCCTAACTCAAGGGGTTGTAGGCCTAGGTAACCTTATTGAGGGGCTAGTTACTTGATCACCTAATTCAGGGGTTGGTAGGCCTGGATAACTTTGTTGGGGGTTTTTACCCATCAACCTTGTTGGGGGTTTGCCCTCTTTCACCAATGCCTTCAATTCTAATAAGGAGGGATCGAGATCTTGCTTGCTCTTACCTTATCAACCACTGAAGATTTATAACCATCAACAACAATAACACCACCATTGATAACCTCTTTCAATCTAACCCCCAATCTAGCCTACAGGTGAACCTACCTAGTCACCTCCATACTACCACCATCAACATG
Source organism: Solanum virginianum (assembly GCA_000787875.1). NCBI lineage: Eukaryota > Viridiplantae > Streptophyta > Magnoliopsida > Solanales > Solanaceae > Solanum > Solanum virginianum. The sequence goes on along the minus strand of DF360341.1, from coordinate 7,080 downwards.
AACATGGCTAGCCATAGACACCCAACTCAAAGCATCTGCCACAATATTAGTCTTACTGGGATCATAATGCACACTCATATCATAATACTTAAGAAGTTCTAACCACCTCCCTTGTCTCAAGATAAGATCCCTTTGGGTGAACATATATTAGACACTCTAGTGAACGACAACCACACCAATGTGCACCCCATACAACCAATGGTGTCAATTTTTTAAAGTCAAAGCCTCGACGGCTAACTCAAGGTCATAGATAAGATAATCCTTCTCATGCATCTTAAATTATCTAATAGCATAAACTACCACCCAACCATCTTACGTCAATACACAACCCAACCAATCTAAGCGACATCACACTACACAACAAACCCTTCCAACCCTTCCAATAGGGACAAGATAGGAGCGGACACAAACTTATCATTCAAGGTTTGGAAACTCATTTCACACTCATCGGTCCACATAAACTTAGCCTTCTTTAACTTAGTCATGGGAGAAGCAATAGAAGAGAACCTATTCCCAAATCTCCTATAGTAACCCGCTAAGCCTAAGAAACTCCTAATATTTGGTGGGGGTCAATGGTCTAGGCCAGTTTCTAATCACATACATCTACTTAAGATCAACCTTAATACCATCCTCCGACGCCACATGACCTAGTGAGGTAACCTCCTTTAACCACATTTCACACTTCACATACTTAGCATGCAACTCTTCTTACCCCAAGATTTCCAACACTACCCCTACATGGTTCACAAGCCCTAAATAATCAATACTTTATCACTAGAGACCACCACAACATCACAAGGTAAGGACTAAAGACCCTATTCATGAGATCCATAAACATAGCGGTGCATAAGCCAACCAAAAACTCCAACATGCTTAAAATACTCACTCCTAATCTAAGAAGACACTTAGGGATATCACCTACCCTCATCATCACTTAGGAACAAAACACAGACCAAAGATCAAGCTTAGAGAAGTGACTAACCCATTGTAGTTGACCAAATAGATCGACCATTCTTAACCATCATATTACAACCTTACGGGTTCTACAATCTAGGAGACACAATATGCAATTAGCCAAATAACCTCAAGACCTCCAATCCAATAAACTAAGTTCAACCAAAAATCACAAGACAAGACCCTACGCAATAAGAACATCGGGCAACCCTTAGAGATCAATTATGCCATAAGACAAGAAATGGACTTACCCCTTTGCATCCACCTTACAAGTCCCCACTCAAGGATGGATTTAATAGAGAATCAGAATTTCACTCTATGGGCCCAACATCAAGAGAGACATAATATGCATGCAACTAATCCACCCTAAGCATAACATCAAGGTCCACCACAACAAATCCAACAAGTTTCAAGGAAAGACCTAATGCAATATGAACATAGAGTAACACTGATGAACTCTCAACAACAATAAGCTCACCAATGAGGTAGACACAAAAGAAAGTTCGAGACACACATGAAACCCACTAACAACCAAAAGAATAATAAAAGAAATAGTGGTACACTAGGCCCATCAATGCAAACACATAAAAGCCAAAAAAAGTTTTAATATATCAGTAGCAACATCGGGCACCTCGTCCCCTTTTTGAGCCATTTGATCAACATGACCACCTTTACCCATGTCTTGAGCATAAAGGCAATCTGGAATTTTGTGGTGCATCACACCATACCCAAAGCATGCACCCATGTTCCTCTTACATATACCACTACATTTCATCCCACATTTCGGGCATCTAGGATGAGTTACCCTATCATTGCCTCCTTTACTCTTATTGTGTCTACGAGGGCATTCCTTCACCTTATGACTCAACTCTCCATAACAATAACTAGTGTCGGTACCTTTCAAGGATAAGTCATTATGGCACCTACTATATTTTGGGTAACTTGCATAAGGCACCACACCACTACCATCTCGACATTTGGAACTTTGGAACTTACCCCCAACACGGGCCCTCTTGGCCTTACCACCCCTCCTCTTACCATTAGATGTCTCGGGGACACTCACTTATTGATCGAGGTGAGTGGCCCACTTTGTTTCTGCTTTGGCCAATACCCATAGAGAATTGTAAACCTCCACATTCGTCATATCACCATCCTAAGTAACTTGAGACATGTCTTGTAATATAATGGTTAGCGATTAGCAATAGGCCTTAGGGGACCTAACTCCAATGCATGACATAGATCATGAAGAAGTGAGATATTTCCTAGATGCCTTATAGCCTCCTATTCATAGTTGTGGTGCGCTTCACACTAATGAATAAGAATCTAATCGACGCGATGTGTTAGACATCGAGGATCTAACAACCTAGTGCTTTGATACCAAGTTTATGATGACCCAACACTAGGGCCTAGACGTGACATGATGCAAGGGGACCCGAAGGGACCCCAAGCAAGCCTCTTTGTGCATCATTACACATCCTTATCGCAGAAGCAATAAAACAATCAACAAGAGATAGTAAAAAGGGATAATCTGGGCTAAGAGATAACTTTTATAACATAACAACAAGAGTCAAGAGAGAGTCAAGCTCATAGCATATTACATATTGTGTCCAACAACACCTCTACTACATAGACAAAAGCGGCAACCAGCAATTGGGCTCACCCTTATAATAATGATAATAGGTAATTAAAACATACAAGACATAGTCTAAACATAAGCTTGAGAGAAGAAAGATATTATCCCCGAACTTGAGGACTCACCATAAGATATCTTAAACAATCTACCTAGCCACGAGGAGAATTAACAGGAGCTTCGATTCCTACATTGTGATATCATGTAGGTATAAATTATGCATTAGTATATTTGAATGTACTAAGTACATGGGATGCAATACAATAAGAGATAGACATCATAGGTAAAATGCATAATCATAAGCAATCGATAGCCTAATAAAAATATGACATGTATGAATGATGCTTGAAGTAAAACATGCTTTCATAGAACATAAGACATATATAGGGAGTGACCATTATTAGTGCAATCCAAGCCCTACCACCTCCTAGGAGAGGTGCATGAGGTACAAACCCTTTCATGAGGTTGATGGAGTATAAAACCCCCCAACGGGTTGATGGGAACAAACCCCTGTCACGAGCCAAGCCTAGGGGCTAGATGTGATATGGTGAATGAGGAACCCAAAGGAACCCCAAGCAAGCCTCTTAACTTGTCATTACACATCCTTGGTCGTAGAAGTATATAAAAGGCATAAAGTAAGCAGAAGGAAAAGGTGCTAAGGGATAGCTTGTCAAAATATCAAAGATAAGGAGTTATAGCTCATATCATAAATACACGACTCATCCAACAAACACCTATAAATACATAGATAGAGCGGGGGCTAAGACAAAGCTATCGGGCTCATCCTCATAGTCTGTAGAACATAAGATAGTGTCTCAATACATAGATAATGGTAACATAGACTAAGGTCCCAGAAATAGAGGACTTACCAACAAGCTTGGAATAGCACCGACTAGCCACGTGGAGGAGGAGGATGATCAACTTGAGCACCAGTTCCTACATGGTGATATCATCTAGGCAAGAGAATATTTTAGTACTTTTAAAAGTACTAAGTATGTGGGATGCAGTAAAACAACAAGTAGACATCATAATCAAAATACACAATATTAAGCAATAGATATAATATACAATATGCTATATATGATCAATGCTTAAGTAACTCATTCTTATATAGGATATCATTTGTGAAGAAGAGACCAAGCTAATTGTCCAAGGTATAAACCCCTTGGTGGTTGTGTGGTATAAATCACTCACATGGTTGATGGTAATCACACCTTACCGACACAGTGATGAAGTATAAACCTATTGTATGGTTATTGAGTATAAACCCCTAAAATGATTACTCGGGCTCTTGTCCCCCCGGATCGGGTATAGTCTAATGCAACACCTTATATAGGATTCATCATATACTCTAGTGCAACACTTCATATGGGAATAATCATATGCATAAGTTTATTTCATCATCATAATATCATTCATATTATATCTCACGCTTTGGACCTTCAACTACTCAAGAAACCACATTTGGACATTTTGTCAAACACTTGGGTGGGAGGTGTAATGGGGGTAAAAGACCATGCAATTTAGAGATGAAATCATGCAAGAAAATCAGTAATAAAACCATCAATCAACACCTCGTACAACTCCAAGACATTTACATTAAAACACCTCATCAAATCCAACATTAGATCCAAGATTTGAAGATCAAAACATGCTAAAACAACCATATTTTCATGAACTAAAATCATTGTGAAGTAAATTTCTCAAGATATAAGACTCATATGTATAATAAACTTTAAACATGCATTATTAAGCAAAAGAGAGTTTAGGAACCATAGGTTGAAGGAACAAGTGGTTCAATACCACATAACTTAGGTCTAGAGTTTCTTAGGAATAATATTGGGAAGAATAGAGGCTTGAACTGATCTTTGAATCCAATCTTGTGCTTAGGTTTCTTTGAAACTAAATTGGGGCTTGATGAAGCCTTTTGAGAGAATTGAACGTGTATTTGAGATGAGAGTAATTAGTTTTATCCTTTGGCATAGTGTTTAGGACTTTTAGGAAGATTAGGATAGCATTGGAAGTCTAACAAGGGCATTAGAGTAATTAAAATTTATGAAGACTCCATAAGTGAACAGACGGAAAAATTGGCAAAGCATCATCTCACTGGAGACTTGAATGACCATGTGGCACTCCACAGGTCGTGTAGAGTGCCCGTGAGACAAGACTTAGACAGAAAAAATAAAATTGGAACACTTGAGAAAAAGTTAGCATCGACGTCACTTTGAAGGTCACTTTCACGGACAATTTGGGATTACACGAACCATTTATTAGTCCATCCCACCTCACTTATACAAAAAGTTACATGCCTCCATATGCCCAGGTGCCACGTACCATCCCACTCCACACGGCCTATCAACAGTGCCCGTGGTACCAACCTTAGCCACATTTTTCCCCAAGTCCAACAAGCTTGCTTTGGCACACCTTGTGGCCATCCCTACGATCATTGGTTGACCACACGGCCCATACCACTATCCGTGCCACCTTTTTTGTGCCAATGGCCGTTAAGTTGCCGATATGAGTTAACTGCACAGGAGGGTCTCACGAAAATGGTCATAACTCTTTCATCCAAACTCAAACTAAGGTGAAACTAAGTGTATTGCGAAGCTAACTCAAATAGATTTCATTTGATATGTTAAGGGTCACCTAGTTCCAAATGTGCTAAAAGTTTTGCTTGTTTAAAGTCGATCCTTGCATGAACCATCACCAAAAACTTAACTCTTAGGGAAGTCTTAAACTAGTTTAGGTTCTAGGAGTCTCCCATGAACCTAATACACTCTATATCTAACCAAATGAGGCTTGAAACATTGATACATAAGAGCATAGAGTTATGGGGTATCACAATATGTCCCCCTTGGGAACATTCCTCCCCGAATGTCATGAAAACATATATAAGGAAAGTAGTCATGAAGATTTTTGCTAAAATATGGATGCAACAATGCACCTAAATATGGTCTTCAAGAAAATACCAATATGAACATCAAAATTCCCATAATATTATTAGCATAAACATGAATGCATGCAATGTAAAATGAAACTTAAGACTTAAAATCACATAGGGGACTTTGAATCTGTCACAGCCCAACTCCCGAAGCCGTGATCGGTGCCCGACATGGACACCTATCCTCACACTGACTCGGATATCCTACAAAATAGTACTAGAAATCTGCAAAAATTTCGGCAGAGTTTCCTCTGTTTTACTGCCTAGCCACCTGAAAAAAAGAAAAACAGCCAGCCCAGAGAACAGGATAAACAGATGCATGTCGGGTCTCTGGCGGGAACGCCAATACCTGCGGGCATGAACGCAGCCCCCCCCGAAGGAAGGGGTCAGTACGAAAGACGTACTGAGTATGTAAAGCAGAATGTAAACCAGTGCAGTAAACAGAGAGGGCTGGAATACAGTAGTGACAGAATAATGCATCATTTATATTCAGTAAAGCAGTTTATAAAACCAAATGTGGCTTTTATGTATAACGTACAGAACCGATGGTCGTCCTCCCGTAGTCGACGCCATCACAGAATCTCAGATCACAGTACAGTCCATATCGTAACAGTCAGAGCCATATCAGTGAGAACCATATCAGTTCGTAGCATGCTAAACTATCTCCATACACTTTAAGA
>DF360342.1:75061-91445 GCA_000787875.1 Solanum virginianum | reverse complement strand
TCCCACTGTTTTGCCTTTAATTGTATTTTCTAATGCATATTAACATCTACAAATCATGTACATCTTAATGTAGCATCATACCAGCCTTATAATAGTTCACAAAATAGGACACACAACAATTCTACGTAGCATACAAACGGACAGCATAACGTTACATCTTTTCGCTATCTTTCGACGTCGGCAATTCCAAACCTATCCCAACTTTAACCAAACTATTCTTCATCCATTTACACATAATATCAGCCCTCAAACAGTCTCAGGAATGTACCAAATCAATAATGAAAAACGTGGAGCAACAACCCTATATACAGCAGTCCACAAGTTCAACCAACAACACAATTGCGACATCATATAGAGACTCACATTTATGGACTGTAAAGGCAATCAAACAGCTAGATTGTACCACTTACAACCTATCCTTTGTTAAATACATAAGTATTACTTCATATTACAGCAAACCAAGAAGATAAACAACTCATAATCAACAAGAAAAGTACACAGCAACATCAACAACACATGCTGTCCAAAAATTTCAGCATCAACACAATCAATATATTCTCTTGCTTGTTATGAGAAAATTATACTAAACATATACTTAAGATTTCTTACCTTATTCTTCAATATTAGAGAGTCTTTGAAGAACCCTAGAAGGTTTTCTTGGCTGCTCTTAGATATGAAGAAAGGAGAATATAATATTTCCCTTAGAAGCTGAAAATTTATTTTCAAACGTGAATGAAATTTGTTTGCTGTTTGTACTCTTTTTACATGGATTTATGGCCGAATTTGGCTTGGATTTTTAGCCACACATAAGTAGATATAACATAGCTGGTGATGCAGCAGCTTCTTATTTAAAATCTGGGCCAAATGGATCTCTAAAGGTAATGGACTTGGGCTGCCCAATTTGCAGATTTTTCTCTTCTTTTGTTTTGGCCCAATTAGTTAAGTCCTTTAGCATGTAGTTGGGCCTTTGCTATTCTTCATATTGGGATGAAAGTATAGCCCATTTACAGTACTAAAAAATAGTCCAAAGACACCTTCAAGAAATACTCATGGAAAGATAATTTGGAAAAATTTGACGTCAGTGACAAGTGCGGATTGGATAAAGTATCTTGGGTTAAGCTTCAAAGAAGTACAATTCAATAGGAACACAGTGTAGAGATTAATAGGATATAGTTTTATCGAATGAAGAACTATATCACAAGAACAATCATCATAGGATGAAGAGTCCAACACCCAGAAGAAATCTTGGCATACTTGCTTAAATAGAAGAAAATGCAGAGAAGACATTATCGAGAGAAAAAAAAAAAGCAAACAAGGTAATTGTGAGAGTTAGAGTCTTGATCACTGAAGGAACACTTGTTAGATTTGTTTCTTTGCTAACTTTAGTCTATGTAGCTTTTTCCTTTTCATTGAGTCTTGATGTATTCCTATATTCATTAAGCTATAAATTGAAGTTAGGAAAAGCCTTCAAGTTGAGGGCTACTCGAAGGCTAGGGGAACATAAACCTTGGGAGGTTTGCGTGTTGTTAGGATTAGTTGAAATTTATGTTTCTTAGAACACTAGGAACTTGTAATCCATTTTGTTGAGGTTCACTTTTTTTTAGTGAATTTGGGGAGAAATCCTTTAAGGGTACAGGTCATGGTTTTTCTCCTTTTGTGAGCCGGGTGTTTCCACGTAAAAATCTTTGTGTTCATTTGGTAGTACTTCGCAGAAAGAAGTTGACGAACTTGGTTCTATTATTAGGCAAATACATAGGTCATGCGAACTGTCAAAGGGATACAAATAGTGTTCATGCCACGACAACTAGTGGAAACTTGAAGAGACCTTATACTGAAGCAGAAGCTATGAGTGAAATATTGAACCAGGAGGTATTTTTGAGTAAAAGCATTTTTTTTCATGAAAACTGATAGTCCAAATTTTCAAGTGTCAAAATCTTGATAGTATCATCTCTCTTTTTTGTGCTTATGAGAGTAATTAATTATTGCGCTTTCTAAAAACATGTCGACATTATTGTTGTAGCTGATTATCAATTTTAAATAAGCTTTTCCTCTGGTTTAAATTTGTCGGTGGATGACACCAGTGCTAATAGAAAATACATGATCTTGCAAGGCACTTTTATGGACGCAATAGGATCTGTTCTTAGTATATGCCACAATTGATTATCTAGCAAAGAATATGGTGATGAATGGGAGGTTTCTTCTCATGTGGTACTGTTGTCATCTGCAATAGCGCTTGATTAATTTTGAGATTTCACTTGATCTTAATAACTACATTGAATTTTTTGAAAGAAAGATAATGGCTTTAATTGTAGCGGATCGCTACTGACTACCGAGTTTTAGGTACTTTTTAACAGCTCATCTGTTGTAAAGCTTTTAGTCAAAAAAGTAAATAACTGTATTTCTCCTATAATTCATGGTATAAAAAGTTGTCTCAAGTATAAGGGATACTCTAGGACTAATTGATATATCTTAATTCACTATTTCATTTGAGTCAGTTTTATTTTGCTTGTTTTGGTTGGTAGAGTGGAGTAAGGAGATTCAATATCAAACTTATGTATGCAAAATACACTAAAAAAATAATCAGTGCATGTTAAGAACTATGTATAAGGTAATATAAGAGTTGGAGTCAAGAATGTACCAAAGTGAAGTTGATGGTTCGATATTGACCAGATACATCCAAATATTAAGAGTTAGCTCTCTACATATTTACATTTCTTTTTGTTCAAAAGCTTATCATATATCATATCATATCATATATATATTATACTAAAAGTCGAAAGCTCTTAACTCAAAAGTTGGATTACCATTTTGCCCCTATACTGAATTAATTAATTATTAATTTAAATAAATAGTAAAAATTACTTAAGTCTTATTTATTCACACAACTACAGAATCAGTTATGACAATTAAAAAAAACTGATTTTAGCTATAAATTGTCATAAATTTTGTATTAGAAGCATATATCAGTTTTGCTTCTTTCTATCTTCCATAGTGATGTGATACTTTTATAATCTTTTAACATTCTCAATTAAATTATATGTAATTATTTAATCACTATATACGATCTGTGTCTCAAATTTCTATTGAATTATTTTCTCTCTTAAAAATGATTGTTTTCCTACTTGGGGCATACTTCATTTTGCAACTTTCTAGGTTAAGTTTTTCTGTAATAACCCTTATAATTTTTTAATGAAGGGTTAATTGGTAATTTTAACCATTAATAATTCTTATTAAAAGAATATAAGAAAAGAAGGCCCAACCCCTTTTATTTTAACTCTCATGCAGCAAGAGAGAGAGAGAGAGAGAGAGAGAGAGAGAGAGAGAGAGAGAAGCGACCAGCTCTCTTCAACTCAATCGCTGCAGAGATAAAAAAAAAGGTTAGGCAGATTTTCATCCCTTTCTTTCGGAAGATAACACGTGAATTATCAAGGTTATTCGGGAAACTCATACATAGAATCAATTTGATCTTTGAACCACTAAATTAGGTGATAAAGCCACAGGTATTTTCTTGTTGTTGTGTGCTTTTGTTAGTTGAAAACATATCTACCATAAATTTCACCAATTAGGTTTAACAATTTGATTAAGAATACCTTTACTTATAATTCATAGTGTAAGGTATTGTGTATTATGGTTTAACCCTAAACATCAAAGTTAGGGATATTGAGACTTGAGTTTGGTCAGTATAATTCATATCAATAATCACTATTTTTCATAGATTGAGGCAAGTAAGGGTTGTTTTGGTGGGTGTTCTACGCATGCAAGGTTGTGAAACTTGTCATTAATAAGGTAAGTGAGACTTTAAGCTTTAGTGCTTGCTTTTAAAACATGCTTTGAAAAATATATTTTTCTTTGCCTGGTGTATGTGTTGGGACATGTACGTGCTTGACAGAGTTGATGTTTCATTGATAAACCCTAGATATGTTATTTTTGAGAAGCTATTTGGTGTATGTGTTGGAACAAGCATGTGCTTGATAGAGTTGATGTTTCTTTGATAAACCCTTGATATGCTATTTTGGAGAAGAATATCAAAACTTTTCATGAGTTATATGTGGTGTGATATTGAATACCCTTCTTTATTACTATGAATTGGTTACTAGGGGCATACTTAGATGTAGTAATATGTTAGATGCATACCCATGCTACCGTAATATGTTAGGGGCTTTACACATGCTACTGTAGTACATTTTTAGCGCATTATACATGCTGCCATGGACTTGTCGGGGTGATGGGTTGATCTCTTTCGCTGTCATTTATGATATGTTTTGAGTATGGATTGAATGGAATACATGTAATGACCATTTTTATACATTTGTTTCAACTTATTGAGCTTATTATGAAGTATATAGCTGTGTATATTATTTATATTTATCTGACGTGTAGATGTATTTTTATAACTCTTGTTCCAGCGGTATTAAAATAGCGAGTCGAGGATCTTACTGGATTATATTTATATATAGCTTACTCCTTATTTGCATGTCAATGCAGATACTATTGTAGAGGGTGAGACTTGTGGCTGATGAGTTTGTTTCCTTAGACTGTTGCTGAGGTGAGCCTTCGCATTGTTCGTGGAGGCTACTACTTCAGCTCTATGAAGTATATTTTATGTTTTCCTTCTTTTTAGGGTTTGTATGCCCGATTGTTAGACTTATATCACTCTATTAGATGCTCCATGATGTTATTGTGGTATTTGGACTAGAGATATTTTTGTTAAGTGACTTTTTCCTCTCACAAATTGATATGCGATTTTGGTTTGCTAGTTATTCTATTGTTATGAGTATTAATGAGTTTGGGAGTTACACATATTATATTCTTAGTGCTTGGATAGCATGGGTGTACTGTGCTAGTCATATCTAGGGGTATTTTGGGATGTGACAGTTGGTATTAAAGCCTAGGCTTTAAGTCCCAGGTCATGGAGCAGTGTTTGGTAGAGTCTTGTTCGTAGGTATGTAGGCGCCCATACTTATGACCTTGAGGCTACTAAACATTTAGGATGTATTCTCTTTTTTTATTCCTTATTCATGCTTTGAGATGAATCAAGCTTAACTTATAAATATTTTTTGGCAGATGGCTAAGAGATGTGGCTCTTTCTCTGCTGTTCGATCTAATGTAGTTTTTGAACGTGGTAGGGAATATGGTATTACCTCTAGTGGTAGTCAGGGTAGGTGTCATCCTACTAAAGTTTGGACTAGGGCATCTGTTGCTCCTCAATCAGGAGTTATGAATAAGGGATAGACCTAAGTTGTTACCCAAGAGCAAGTGCAGGAACAGATTGCTCAGGATGCCCCACAGACAGTACCAGCTGCTACACCTACTATCGTTTTACCTGCAGATGTTTTGATAAGGTTGTTGAATGTGTTAGAGGTATTGGTGCCTAATCATGGTGGAACCCCAGCTCCTCAGACTACTACCCAAATGTAAGAACAAGTTCAGTTGAATTTTGGTGCGACTGAGATACCACATTTGGCCCCTCAACAAGTTAGTCATCTAGTTGCAACTTCAGGGCAACCCAAAGATCTTCAGAATTTCATGGACCTTAATCCACCAGAGTTCGATGCAATACCAGCTTCTATTAAGCCCTAGAAGTTCCTTATTCATTGTGAAAAGATACTTACTACATTGGGGTTGAAGGAGACTCGTGGTGTGGAATTTACCACTTTTATGCTCTCCAGATCTCCAGAGGCATAGTGGACTTCTATTCAGAGAGCTAGAGAAGCAAGGTCACCACCTATCACCTGGTTAGAGTTCTCAGTAATGTTTAAGGACAGGTTTATTCCATTGAGAAAATAAGATGATATAAGATGTCAATTTTATGATCCGCATCAAGGAAATATGATAGTTACAGAGTATGAGGCTAAGTTCACTGAATTGTCCAGGTATTTCCCATTTTTGGTTACAGATCTAAGGGAGAAGATTTATGGATGGACTAGAGCACTGTTACCATAGTCCTGTGATATGAGATATGTAAAATGGTACATATGCAGATGTGGTTAACACTACTGTTCATTGTGATTCCTATTTGGGAGATGGAGAGAATCGAGCGAGAAAAAATGAAGGCATATAATATAGGTAGATTCAGTGGTGCTCCATCTGGACACAAGAGTAGATTTCATCGTGGGAAGTTTAGGCTTACTCAGTCAGATTCAATGGTCCAATCTTCTAAGAGTAGTTATCTAGCTAGACAGGGCAAACAATAGATGCAAAAGAAGGGTGATAATTCTTTCCAGTCTTGACAACATCCAAAGTGTTCTAATTGTGGTAGGAATCACAACGATAGCTATTTTGGTATTGGTGGTCCTTGTTTCACTTGTGGTGAAAGAGGTCATATTGCTAAATTTTGTCCTAAGAGAGAATCTGGTACTAGTCAAGCTACTACACAGGTGTAGAGAAATGTCACAGATACTCGGGCTCAAATTCAACCATCTAGGGCCACTCCACAGAGTGCTCATGGATAGGGTCGATAGGGTGCACAAGTTGCTCAGGGAGTAGGTAGACCTCTGAGATTATTTGCTATGGCTAGATAGGATATCGAGGGATTAAATATTGTAGTCACAGGTATTATTACTATCAATTCTCATGAGACATATGCTCTTATTGATCCTGGTTCTACATATTCGTATGTATCCCCATCTTTTTCTATATCTTTAGAATGACGAGTTGAGACTCTTAATGTGCCATTTATGGTTATGAATCTAGTTGGGGAGACCTTATCAGTGGATAAAATGTATAGAGATTGTGTTATAGTTGTGCAGGGAAAGGACACAATAGTTGCTTTATTTAAGTTGTTGTTATCTGACTTTGATGTAATTATGGGAATGGATTGGTTAACATCATGTTATGCTTTAGTTGATTGTTATGCTAAGCTGGTACATTTTAATTTCCCTGGAGAACTATCTTTAGTATGGAAGGTATGACTCCTCTAACACAGGAAAGATAATATCTTATGTGAAGGCACGCCAAATGATTAATCATGGGTGCTTTGGTTTTATTGCTATTGTCCATGATACTTAAAGAGAGGATATTACTATCGATAGTGTTCCAGTTGTGCGAGAATTTGTTGATGTGTTTCCAGAAGACTTACCTGGTTTACCTCTGATGAGAGAAATTGAGTTCAGCATTGATTTAGTGCCAGGCACTCAACCTATCTCTATTCCTCCATATCGTATGGCTCTAGTTGAGCTGATAGTATCGAATGTCCATCTCCAAGAGCTACTTTATAAGGGGTTCATCAGGCCTAGCATATCACCTTAGGATACCCCAGTGTTATTTGTGAAAAAAAAAGATGGCACGATGAGAATGTACATCGACTACAGGCAATTCAATAAGGCAACAATAAGGAATAAGTATTTATTACCCTATATTGATGACCTATTTGATCAGTTGCAGGGTGCTACTCACTTTCCCAAAATTGATTTGAGATAAGGTTATCATCAGCTGAGAATAAAGACCGAAGATATCTCAAAGACAGCCTTTTGAACCAGGTGTGGGCACTTTGAATATTTGGTGATGACCTCATGAACAAGGTATTCAAGTCATACTTAGACCAGTTTATGATTGTATTCATTGATAATATTTTGGTCTACTCTCAAGATGAGGCTAAGCATGAACATCATTTGAGAATTGTATTGCGGACAATGAGAGAACAAAAGCTTTATGCTAAATTCTCAAAATGTGAGTTTTGGTTGGGAACGGTTTCCTTTTTAGGGAACGTGGTGTCACAAGATGGGATTCAAGTTGATCCAAGAAAGGTAGAAGCCATTTGGGATTGGTCACGACCTAATAGTCCTATAGAGTTACCGCAATTTCTTAGGGCTAGCTGGATATTACAAACGGTTTGTGGAGGGTTATCGAAGATAGCCGCTCCATTGACACGTTTAACTTAGAAAGGCGTGATTTTTCAATGGTCAGATGAATGTGAAGACAGTTTCCATAAATTAAAGACTACATTGACTACATCTCCTATTTTACCTTACCTACAGCGGAGTATGGTTTTATCATTTATTATGATGTATCTAGAGTCGGATTGGGTGGTGTTTTAATGCAAAATGGTAAAGTGGTGGCATATGCTTCTCGACAGCTAAAGATTCATGAGAAGAATTATCAGACACATGACTTAAAGTTGGCCACCATTATATTTGCTCTCAATATATGGTATCACTACCTTTATGGTAAGTCGTGTGAAGTCTATATTTATCACAAGAGTTTGCAATACATATTCAAGCAAAGGGATCTGAATTTGAGGCAACGATGATGGTTGGAGCTACTTAAAGATTATGATCTTACTATCTTATATCATCCTAGAAAGGCAAATATGGTGGCAGATACTTTGAGTAGAAAGTCTATGGGCAGCTTGGCTTGGATTGTTGTTGAAAAGCGACCTATGGCTAGGGATATTCAGTCTTTAGCCAATTAGGAAGTTTGAATTGATTATACATTTCCTGACAGGTTTCTTGTAGGTATGGTGGTCCAATCATCCTTAGTTAGAGAAGCCAAGGCCTGCCAATATAACGATCCCCAACTTGCTAGATTATGAGATTGAGTGCAGAGTGAAGGCGTGAAGTTATTCTCAATTGATGGCAAGGGATTTTTGCGTCGACATGGTAGATTGTACATTCCTATGATGGGTGAGGTAAAGCGGCTAATACTTGAAGAGGCTCATAGCTCGTGATACTCCATCTATCTAGGTGCTTCGAAGATGTATCAAGACTTGCGTGGTTTGTACTAGTGGAAAGGTATAAAGCCTCATATTTTGTAGCATGTGACTAGCCATTTGAATTGCCAGCAGGTCAAATATGAACATCAAAAACCTGGTTGAGTAATGCAAAACTTGATTATCCCAGAGTGGAAGTGGGAAAGGATCACAATGGACTTTGTTATCAGGTTGCCTAATACTTTCAAGAAGCACAACTCAGTTTGGATGGTTTTGGACATACTCATAAAATCTGACCATTTCATACCAATTCGGGTTACTTATACCGCAAAGTAGTTAGCAGATATTTACCTTTGGGTGATAGTTCGGCTTTATGGAGTGCCTATTTCAAAAATATTAGATCGGGGTGTATAGTTCACTACTGAGTTTTGGAAGTCTTTCCAAATGTCGTTGGGATCACAAGTTGAGTTGAGTACAACTTTTCATCCCCAAACTGACAGACAGTCTGAGTAGGTTATTCAGATCTTGAAGGATATGCTTAGAGCTTCGCGATTGATTTTGGTCGGCATTGGGATGACCAGTTGCCATTGGTAGAGTTTGCTTATAATAATAGCTACAAATCAAGTATACAGATATGGTCGCAAGTGTCACCACCAATTGGATGGTTTGAACTTGGCGAAGCATAATTACTAGGTCCAAATTTGGTTCAGCAGGCTTTAGAGAATGTTGCAGTGATACAAGAATAGTTTCAGACAACACAAAGTAGACAAAAATCTTATGCAGATAAGAAAGTCCATGATGTGTCATTCATGAAGGGAGAAAAGATCTTTTTGAAAGTATCTCCAATGAAGGGAGTTATGAGATTTCATCGGAAAAGCAAGCTGAGTACTAGATATATTGGTCCTTATGAGATTTTAGATCGAATTGGATTGGTGGCATAATGACTTGCTTTACCTCTGAGATTGTCCTTTGTACATCCTGTATTTCATATATCTATGCTTTGATTGTATGTTCATGATGATAGCCATAAGATTAATGTAGAAGATGAGGAGCTTGATGAGAATTTAGCATATGAGGAAGGTCTGATATCTATTCTAGATAGACAAGTGCAACAATTGAGGTCGAAGAAGATAGTTTCAGTAAAAGTATTATGGCACAACCATCCAACCGTAGAGCCTACGTAGGAGTCCAAAGAGGACATGCGAGAGAGATATCCTCATCTATTTGACACTTCAGGTATGGTTTTATGCTCGTTCGAGGACGAACGTTATTTTAAGTTGGGGAGAGTGTAATAACCCTTATATTTTTTAATGAAGGATTAATTGGTAATTTTAACAATTAATAATTCTAAGAGAATTAAAAAAAGAGGGCCCAGCCCCTTTTATTTTAATTCTCACTCAGTAAAAAAAAGAGAGAGAGAAGCGACCAATTCTCTTCAAATCAGTCATTGTAGAGAAAAAAAAGTTTAGGGCAGATTTTCATCCCTTTATTTTTGAAGAAAACACATGAATTATCAAGGTTATTTGGGAAAACTCATACATAGAATCAATTTGATCTTTGAACGACTAAATTTGGTGATAAAGCATAGGTATTTTCTTGTTATTTTGTGCTCTTATTAGTTGAAAACATATTTACCAGAATTTTTATTAATTAGATTTAACAATAAGATTAAGAATACCTTTACTTATAATTTATAGTCTAAGGTATACCTGTCACTAATAAAGTAAGTAAGACTTCAAGTTTTAATGCTTGCTTTTAAAACATACTTTGAAAAATATGTTTTTCTCCTTCTGGTGTATGTGTTGGGACAAGCATGTGCTTGACAGTGTTGATGTTTCTTTGATAAACCCTAGATATGCTATTTTTGAGAAGAAAATTGAAAATGTTCATGATTTATATGTGGTGTGATGCTGAATGCCCTTCTTTATTAATATGATGTGGTTATTAGGGGCCTATTTCGCTGTCGTAATATGTTAGGGGCATACCCATACTGCCATAATATGTTAGGGGCTTTGTACACACTATCGTAGTATATTTTTATAGCATTATGCATGTTGTCATAGACATGTCGAGGTGATGGGTTGATCTTCTTTGCTACCGTTTATGATAGGTTTTGAGTGTGGATTGAATGGAGACATGTAATGACCATTTTTGTACATTTTCTTGAACTTATTAAGCTTATTATGAAGTACATACCTGTGTATATTATTTATGTATATCTGATGTGCAGATGTATTTTTATAACTCTTGTTCCAGGGGGTATTAAAGTAGTGAGTCGAGGGTCTTACTGGATTATATTTATATGTAGCTCACTCCTTACTTGCATGTCAATGCAGATATTATTGTAGAGGGCAAGACTTCTGACTGATGAGTTCATTTCCGTAGACTCTATTGCTGAGGTGAGCCTTCGCATTGTTCGTGAAGGCTAATACTTCAGCTCTATCTAGTATAGTTTATGTTTTTCTTCTTTTTGGGGATTGGATCCCCAACATATACACTCATATCACTCTATTAGATGCTCCATGATGTTATTGAGGGATTTGGTGTCACGCCCCGAGCCTACAGCCTGGACGTGTCGGCACTTGAAAACTATTTCTGGTCCCAAGCGAACCACTTGGCTTGGCTACTTATTCACCTGAAGACTTAATAATGATGGTAAAGGCAATAAAAGCAGTAACATAACCTAAATTATCTGCATAACTACATAAGAAAGCTTTTAAGCAATGTCTGAATAACTGAAAACTGAAATACAAATCAGCAAGCTGAGTACTAGATATCTAAATAAGAAAACATTTAAAGCAATGTCTGAATAACTGAAAACTGAAATACAAATCATACGATCTATGGAACCTCTACTAAGTTGTCTGAAAGGACTACTGAGACAGGCCCCAAGTACCCAGAACTGAAATACAACTGAAATGACATAACATGACATGAACTAAAGAGCCTCGGACTGGAAAGAGGCCTCATCACTGTCTGGAAGCTAACAAGTTCTCAACAGAGTGGCTGCTGAGGAACTCGGTCATCTGCAGCTGCTGAGGAACTCGGTCACCTGCGTCTGCATCATAAAATGATGCAGGTCTTAAGGACATCAGTACGTGGAATGTACGGCATATAAGATGGCCAAAACATTTAAACCAGAATACCATAATATATCATGAAAAACATAATCATAATCATAAATGAGTTAACCATAATCATAAGGCTAGTAAGCTAAAAATAACATTCAATACAATAATATGTTGAAAGTAGTAATAAAACATAATTTTCTTAGCTTAGGGAGTTTCTCTAATCGACAACCATCACTATGAGCTTCTTGGTAATACAACATCTTGCCCACGCTGCCAATGCCGTCCCATACTATGCTGGGGTAGGGGACGAATAACTAGGGGAGTGGATCCATCCCAAAACTGGGCCATCTCAGTGGCTAATGAGAAAGGTATTGTTGTAAGATCCTATCCTATGCTGGTTACATAGTTTATGAGTTCAAGTAATATATTCTACTCTTACTCATATCGATGCTCAATACTACTCCCAAAATACTTACATATCTCATTCTTGAATGATCATAAGTTCTTGAAAATCTAGATTTTTCTTGGGGACTTGGCCCAACTTACTACTTAGCTTTATCAACTGAAATATTTAACATTATTGATCTAGTATCTTTCAAACATGCTAGATTTCTCAACTAGAGTATCAAGAAACCTTCAAGAAAACTATTCTTAAAATATATGATATGCTCAGCTAAAATGCAAGAATAATTCAAGAAAGACACTTTTTAACTAGTCTTGAACTGTTACCTTGATGGGTGTTCATGAACCCCATATGAATTCATAGGAAATCATATATACGTTAAAATCTTGAAATCAATACTTTAATAACAGTTAAAGAATCAAGACTCAACATCATTCAATCAAGAATCTATGCATACGTAGGAAAATCCACTAAACTTTATAAGGTTTTCATGAAATTAATCTAAATCAAGACTTTGGACTTTCAAAATGAAAACTAAGTCATGATTTTCTAAAATATTTTTAAAAAATGAATTTAGAGTGGTCTTACATACCTTGGAAGGAATTCTTAAAGAATTTGAAGAATCCCTAAGTTTTATTATCGAATCTTGAATTCTTAAGCGCGAATGTTGAGAGAGTTTGCTTGAATATATGAATGGAAGAAATAATGTTTTTTGAACTTAAATCGTATTAAAACTAACTTAGTGTAGGATATGGGGTATGGAAAAGGTCAATTTTACCCCTCCCCATAAAAAAAGAAAAATGGGTCTTATGCGCACTAGTGTTAGAAATTAGATTTTCGCAAAACTCAGTATTTCGTCAAAAATCTGGGAAACACCAAGTGTAACTCCACGTTCTCTCTGTATCATGGAGCGGATGCAGATTACTCACTATTTCTAAAATTTTTAGGGAAAATTAATTTGTATTTTTTCAAGTTTTTATCGAGTGGAGACCATTTTCCAATTTGATTTTTCACACTGGTCACAAATCCTTATTGGAAGGATAATCTTTTGCGACACAATCTTGATGTGATGCATATTGAGAAAATTGTTTTTGACAATTTTCTCAACACAATGAATTTGCAAATAGAGCATGGAAAGATACGTTACGCTAAATGTCAAGCCTAGGGATATTTTTCTCATTTCATGGGGATGTTATATTTGTGCTAGAGATATTTTTGTTAAGTGACCTTTTCCTTTCATAAATTGATATGGGATCTTGGTTGGCTAGTTACTCTATTGTTATGAGTATTGATGAGTTTTGGAGTTGCACATATTATATTCTTAGTACTTGGATAGTTTAGGTGTGTAAGAATATTTGGTTCTCCCAACAAATGTGTGGGCGTGTGTTAGTCACATCTAGGGGGTATTTTGGGATGTGACATTTTCTCCCTCAATTTCTTCTCCTAGAATATTGTATATTGATAATATAGTGTATCTTTGTTTAATAATGATTAGTTTATATTTTATTTAAATTCTGCTATGTCACTACTAAAAATTGCCTGAAAATCGATCGAAAAAAAGCGACGGACTGCGTTGCTTCAAATATAGCTGAATATTTGAAGTTATTGACATTCCTCTTAGGTTAGAACCTGAGAGGAATCAACATGACACCTTTCAACATGATAGAGTTTATGAAATGATCAATGATACTTTCAGAGTTCAAGGGGGGATAGAATCTAACCAATTCTTTAATAAAGCTCCTAATGAAGATGCTAGATGCTTCTATGCAGAATTAGAAGAGGTTAGTCATCCATTACATGAGGGGAGTAGGCATTTTCAATTTTCTGTAGTAGTTAGATTAATGAATATTAAATTAGAATATGTTCCTAATGTGGTTATGGACTCATACATAGATCTCTTGGGCGAGTTGGTTGATCCTGAGTTAAGTATACTCGAGAGTTTCTATAAAGCAAAGTGGCTTGTTTCCAAATTAGGATTGTCACATCAAATAATTATTTATTGTGTTAATGGCTGCATGTTATACTACAAGGATGATAGTGAATTGGAAAATTGTAAGTTTTGTGATGATGCTCATTATAAGAGGAGTCTAGCTGGAAAGATGGTTCCAATTAAGACAATGCATTATTTACCTCTTATTCCT
The DNA here is from genome assembly GCA_000787875.1 of Solanum virginianum. Classification (NCBI taxonomy): domain Eukaryota; kingdom Viridiplantae; phylum Streptophyta; class Magnoliopsida; order Solanales; family Solanaceae; genus Solanum; species Solanum virginianum. The sequence goes on along the minus strand of DF360342.1, from coordinate 77,183 downwards.
AGACTAAAGAGGTTGTATGAATCGATGAGGTCTGCCCCACATATGAGATGGCATCATGAATATAGAAGGCCACCGGATGTCTTGTTTCATCCATCTGATGGGGAAGCATTTTGATAATGTGTACCCCGAATTTGCTAAAGAGCCTAGAAATATTAGATTAGAGCTGTGTGCAGATGGTTTTACACCATTCTCTAATTCTGCCACACCTTATTCTTGCTGGCCAGTATTTCTTACTCTAGATAATCTTCCTCCTGAAATGTGCATGACAAGTCCATTCATATTTTTAAGTTGTCTTATTCCGGGTTCCCACAATCCAAAAAGTTTAATTGATATCTATCTAAAACCATTGATAGATGAGCTTAAACAACTATGGTTTGAAGGTGTACTGACGTATGACATATCAACTAAGCAGAATTTTGTTATGCATGCTTATTTAATGTGGATTGTTAACGATTTTCCTGCATATGGTATGTTGTCAAGTTGGATGTCTGCTGGAAAGCATGCTTGTCCTTATTGCATGGAGCATAGTATGGTTTTTACATCAAAGTATGGCAGGAAAAATAGTTGTTTGATTGTCATCACCAATTCTAGACAATGGACCACGAGTTTAGAAATATGAAGCATGCATTCATAAAAAACAGGTTTGAGAATGATCCTCCACCTCCATCATTAACAGGCCATCAAGTTTGGGAGAGCGTTTCTCATTTGCCTAAAGTTACAGATTGTCCCATACATGAAAGACTCCCTGGATATGGCGGTAAACATAACTGGACCAAACAAAGCATATTTTGAGAGTTGCCTTATTGGAAGGATAATCTTTTGCGACACAATCTTGATGTGATGCATATTGAGAAAATTGTTTTTGACAATTTTCTCAACACAATGATAGGTGACAAGGGTAAGACAAAAGAAAACCCAAAAGCTAGACTGGACTTACAAAAATATTTCAGGAGGAGGGAATTGTGGCTGCAGGAACTACCAAATGGCAAAATTATAAAGCCCAACGCTAGCTTTTCATTCATAATGGCTGAGAAGCGTGAAATATATGTGTGGGTGCAAAATTTGAGGATCCCAGAAGGATATGCTTCAAATTTAGGCAAGCGAGCAGATCTGAAAGAAGGGAAGTTGATAGGTATTAAAAGTCATGACTGTCATGTATTCATGGAAACTTTGATTCCTATTGGTTTTCGCCATTTACCTGAAAGGATATGGAAGCCTATTATAGAGATAAGTCTTTTTTAGAGATTTATGTTCTGGTTGGTTATTAGACATTAGTTTAGACAGGATGGAGGAAAATATTCCTTTCATTATTACAAAATTTGAGAAAGTCTTTCCATGTGGTTTCTTCGATGTAATGGAGCATATTTCGATCCATCTTGTGAAAGAAACCCGTCTTAGTGGTCCTGTTCATACATGGTGGATGTATCCATTTGAAAAGTAATGATTATTCTTACATAAGTAATTATATTTTTGTATAATCTAATCATTCATTAATATATTTGCATTCTTACATACATATATAAAGAAAAATTGGAAGCTGCAAATAATCAATTGGGCAAAGGGGATAAATTGAAGGGTCAATTGTGCAAGTTCATCTTGCCAGAGAAACTGGTGATTTCTGCTTCTTTTACTTTATGGATAAAGTCCCTTGTAGGAGTAATGGACCAGCTCACAATGATAAGGGTGATAGTAATCCTATGTTTCCACCTATTTTGATTTTTTAGTCAAAGTGGATGAGGATCTAAAAGGCGTGGAAGACCAAGCCTCACGCGTATGGAATACCAATTAGCTACGATCCATATTTTGCTTAATTATCCCAAAATAAAGCCATATGTTGAGTAAGTGTTAAATTATGTTAACTTTAAATTATAAAGTTAAAATTTAGAACTGACTCACAAAAATGTATTAGTCAATAACAACTTGTTTGTAAACACATCGGGCACAAGAATTTCAACATGGTTAAAGAGTTATGTAAGTGTGAAAGTTTAAATATATTGAATCGATAAGTATAACATATTCACTTTATACCTAATTATATTATCTTTAATATAATGTCTAGGTTTATGATAAATACTCAAACGTCAAACATTCACTATTTATGAGAGAGATCGCACTCAGGCCT
>DF360342.1:63575-74625 GCA_000787875.1 Solanum virginianum | reverse complement strand
TACTAGAAGATGTTTTTGATGATGAGCTTGTAATACTAAACATTGAGGAATAAGTAAACGAGGAATTTGAATCATTTGAGGAGGAGGAAATGGAGGAGAATGAATATGCAATAACTGAGGAGGAAGAATTCGTGGATGATGAAAATGAAAGAAGCGAGGAGGAATAAAGCAATACATTATAACCAGCATGTATGTTATTTATTGTGCTAACATTAAATTTTTTTAATTTTTTTATATAATCAATTATTACTTTACATACAGATGTCATCTGGTGGTAATGGTCATAGACCTCGAGATACTCTTGGGGCAAGCGGTTCTAGTTTGGGCAAGAAGAAAAAGACTAGGGCACATATTGATCTTGATGATATTCCAGGACATATTTACTCTGGCGCCGATTTCCCCAGGTGCACAACTACTTCTCCTACCATTGAGCTTGTTCCGTTTAGGACTATGGATCTACTGACTAACCATAGCCTGTTCCAGAGACAACGCGATGCTTCTTCCTCATCGCAGCCTAGGTTCACTTCATATGACCAGGCCATGCAACTACCCATAGTTACTATTCAACTACCTCTCAGATTATCATCTTCGGGTACTCCATCTCCAAGTGTTCAGTCTCCCTCATCTTAGTCTCCTCACCTATTATCCCTCAGACTTAGAGATTCTAGTGAGGAGGTTGTCACTCCTATATTGACTCAACATAATGTGCATCCTCGGCATCAACTTCACCAGCTTTTGCTGCTACTCCCGAGGCAGCACTAGATGTCATAGGGTTCGCTCCTAGTTAGCGAGATAGGCTTGGGGGAGTTTTGTTAGTGATTGATGGAGCCTCGTAATTTGTTCTTCTAATTATTTATTTCTTGCTACATTACTAAATATTCATGAACTAATATGTTTATTATATATTTTGTAGGTGGCATCCATCGAAGTCAGCTGCCAATGCCTTACAAGAGTATGTTAGGAGGCTGTTTAATGAGCCCTATCACTACTTGGGAGAGATTCTACACATAATTCGTCAGACCATATTTAATGAGTTTAAGGTATATAATTAGTTTAAATATTTATTTTAATTTAAGTTTATTATTTATAATATACTTTATCTAACTAATTATGCAATATTTTTCTTCTTATTTGTCCAAACTATGTATACTTGGGATAAAAAGTACAATATGTGCATGGGGACCACATTTGAGAGAAAAGCCAACTCCAGACTATCTAGCTAGCTGAAGAAAGCACGAGATCATGGAAAGCCTGGGAAGTGGTTGCGACCACACATATATGAGGAGTGTTATCCCAAAAAATGACTGACTCTTTCCGAAAATTGGATTCGATGCTCAATTGATTTAATCACAAATCAAATTCCCAAAAATTGAAAGAAAAGAAAAGAGTCACCACCTAATTTTAAGGATAATTAGGAAACTAAAATTAATTTTTAAAACATAATAGAAAAGTTTCAAAATTTCAGAGCCTAATTTTTAGGATAATTAGGAAACCAATAAAAAAAAGAAAAAAAAACATTTAAAAAGACTTAACAGAAAAATCTTTTTAAAATACCAAGAGATGGGTAAGGGTTCAATTTCCACTTTGAGAAAAATTTAAACACTCAAAATGGCCGCTAACGTGCGGTCGACCGACGATTAGGCAATTTGACTAACTTTTGAAAATATTTGCTTAATCTTGAATGGTTGACTAGTAAAAAAGGAGATTGACTAATTTTGAAAGACTTGACTTAATTTGAAAATATTGACTAACATTGATAGATTTTGACCAAACTTAAAACTATTGGTTAGATTTGAAAGATTTGTCCAAATTTAAAGAATTTGCTTAATTTTGAAAGAACTTGATTAAACTTGAAAGAAATGACTAACTTTGCAAAATTTCCACTAAACCCAATTTATAAAAAAACAAATTTTTATTAAGATGAATCAAAAGGAAAAACAATATAAATGATGAAAATGTTGGGAAAATTAATTAGACTAAAATGTTAGTGTTAGATAAGTATCACAAGCAAATAAATATTCAAAGAGCAAGAAATAAAATAAAATTGGGCTTGGCAGACCGAAAATCAAATCCTGTCCTAATTCTAAAAAATTGGGCCTGCCTGGCCCATTAACCACTTGCTGCTGCTTTTTGGGCTTGGCCCATTTCTGTGATATACACTTAGTGTATATTTGCTGTATATCGATGTATGTCGAAGTGTATACGCGGATCTTAGCTTTCGAAACTTGTGTATCAACTTCCACTACTGTATGTTCCTTATACTGTATATTGGCTGACTAGAACAAGAGGAAGTTTGGGCCTCCATGGCCCAAGGAAATGCAAGATAGGGTTCAAAAGAACCCCAAAATCGTAGTTCATGCAATGATAGGAAAAATAAGGATAAGTATGCGATATAGATAACCCGAATAAATGTTGAGGATCATTAAAGTGAAACAATTTTAAGTAAATCACTGAGTTCGATAAAATAAATGTCAACTTGGCTAGATACTAAACACATTTTCAACCCAGACTTGACGAGATAATAGCAAGCAAAATTAAGAAGTAGAGCCAAGGCAGGAGAATAATATCGAAATCACGGCGGTCAACAGTCATGAACTACAAACTGATTCACTTTGGACCCAATCAACAGATAAATCTTGAAACAAAAGAATACGAACAGAGAGTGCGACTATACTTTATGCATTTTAATAAAACTTCAAGCGTTACGAAGACATATATGATGTCCACACATTCAAATTCTAAGAGAGAATAACCATAGATCTTAATAGCCCAGTAAACAGGTTATACTGTAGGTAGACGACATCAAACGTTGTCAAACAGACTCAAACTTGAACATTACAGTATGTCTTCAAGAAGTAATATTATGTCCCCATCAGTTTAACTCTATCAGTACACAAGAGAGGCTAAGAGCAAGGCATACTTCATTTTCCAACAATCGTTTAACAAAATGAGGATAGGGGTACTCATAATTATGATCCAAAGAAAAAACTTGGGATTTGAGGAAAAACCAAGGAAGAGCCAAAGTAATATAATTCAGACAGTGTACTAATGAACTATGTTTCAATGATGAACAGCAGCTAAACACAATGGCACACTGAAATAAAGCATAAATGAGAGAAAACTAGAGAAGCTTAAAGCTAGATGACAATTGAATGATACCCAATATACTACCCTACAAACTTTCCAATGATATGCAATGTGTACTTACAACAAGACAAGGCCAGCTGGCTAGTGATAGAAATAAACAGAACAACAATATGAAGTATAATGCCAGCAACAGAGAACTCCAAATAGATATGATATGAAAATGTAATAAACCATTAGTACTTCACTATAACAACCATGCAGGAACATGATCGGCAACTACATTGTACATTAGTGATTCTTATCCTTCAAAAAATACCATAAAATAGAGTTCTAACAAGCTGAAGTTAAAATAGATGTAACATGTGTCCAATGTTCATACAAGGAAACATATCAGCAAATTCATACAAGGAAACAAAGAGAATAAGAAACATGTGTCCAATATTCAACTTTGTGTTTAAAATCATTCGTTGTAACGACCATACTCAAACTGACAGCGTTTAGAGAATCAGAAACATCAGTAAAATGAACCATAACAGGCTTACAACACGCTCTTGAAAAGCAAGGGTCATTTTAACATTGATCTTCACTCCTAACAACTTAAACAGGTTCATGCTTAATGCGATGTTAGAACAAATATTTGACGCTCACAAAGCTTAACTTTCTCTACAAAAGGAAAAGAAGACATACCAAATTCATCCAAAGGAAGTCAGTACATTTGTTTAAAAGTTGTTGGAGCGTGGTAGTTAATTTCAGACAAAACCAATACGTATAACATCAAACAAAGGCACAATATGCTAAATCAATATAACAATACTCAAGTCAAATTCATACAAGGAAACAGATACGAACCAAGGAAGAACAAGAGTTGCATTTCTCATTAAAAATGACTCAAATGACTGATTCAGCTAGAGTAAAAATTGACTATTTGAGATGCTACTTAACTAGAAGAGCTCGAAATTGATTAAGAAACTCAGAGTTGATCAAGAAGCACAAAATTAACAGGCAACACAGATTCCATTATTTAACAGTAAACTCATAGCATCAACTTATCATGATAACTTATAGCTGATTTGAGATGCAAAATAATATTAGGGTGTAAACGAACCCAATAACACTATTAACGAACTGTATTCATAGAAAAAGGAGTAAACAATATCAATCACTCCATAATAAACCAAAGAATTATCTTACTCTTAATAGAGCATCCCAGCTAGAATCAGACTAATGTAAACATGAACAATTTTGATACACCTTCAACACTCACATTCAGCTACAGTATATGAGATTTAAACAAAAGAACGAGAATGAAGATTACCTTTTTAGAGCAGCAAAGTGAGACGTCGGCGAGTCCGATACCCAGCTTCTACCACCTGAACCATGAGTACAAACTTGCTAGATCTCAAACTACTGGGACCTTGGGAAATTTACTAAGTATCGAGTGAACTTGATTCTTTTTCTGAGTAATCGACGACTATTTGCTACTTTTTTTTAGTGAAGAAGAAAAGGGGATTTATAAGGTCGAATTAGCATTCAGGAATGGGGGGAAAACATGAGGAACAGGCAGGAAATTGGCTATGGATTCCGAATTCAAATCCAAGCACACAATAATAAATGTGCATCTTGACTTTTACTCGTTAAATCTGGAGTAAATCCTTGAACAATCAGAGATGGGGACAAATGTAGAGATTGGATTTGACTAGTTGGATTCACTAGTGGTTTCGACTGGTTTTTCTTGGTTTGTGTCTGTTTCTCTAGTTTTTGGTTTTGTTTTTCTGGTTTTGTTGGGTTGAAGAAGAAGAAGAAGAAGGAAAATGGGAAAGAGGTTCTACGCGTGAGAGAGAAGAGGAAATAAGGGAATTGGGGTGCATGGCCCCCACGCGTGGCACTTATTTATTTATTTTTAAATATGGATAAATATTTCAAATTGTTAAAAATTAAAGAAACTCGATAATTTATAATGTGGAGGATAAAAATTCGGTGTCAACAGCTGTCCCTTTCTTTGGATATGATCGATGAAAGAGATCATGGACAAAGAAACTTGACTAACCTAATATTTAGCTGACCTCTGAAAAACTTTTGGTGCAAACGTTGAGAAATTATGGTCGGATCCAGGTTCTGGGTTTCCTACATATCTCAGGTTTCATGAAAATTCAGGTCACTTGTAGTTTAAGATGCTTGATGTTATGTACGATTATGAAGGAATTCAAAAGCTATCCCAACATCGAATTATGGAGAAATTGGGATGCTTGGGAATGAGATTTTGAGAAAAAATGTTGGAATGAAGCCGAGTTTTCAAAATTGAGCCCACCTACATATCTTGGGACTCTGGAATTAGGCTACATATAGTTCGACTCTATCGGTTGAAGGAGAAATCTCTTATTCTGAGATAACCTCTGGTTAGGAGGAGTGACAAATAAAATGAGTTATCACTCGAAATGGAAGATTGATTTCGGTGAGAATTGAGATCACCTTGATGCAAAATTGAAAATTGACGGACTTATAGAAATTCCCACATGTCTTCTGACAGGGGTGTGGTTGGATTTTGGTGGTAGTCGCTTCCTTGCTTGTGTCCAAAAGGTTTGACACCCCCTTCAGACTATGTCCCAGTTTGCTGCTAAGAAAAAGTTCCACGTTATGCTGCATCTTACATGATGATGTCTACACCTATAGTTTGTTTTGAGAATTCATCCTCTCGGATGCTCTCGATATGACTAAAACAATACGTTAGTAAAATCATAACTTGAATTAGAGTTGGCATTGTTTACCATATTTGATATGTGTTCTTCTCTACAACTATCACACTGAAGGCAGTGATGCTCCAAAAATACATAACTTGTCATGTTGAAGGCGAGTAACTCTCAAAAAATAAATAACTTATCACGTTGAAGGCCAGTGACTCCCCAGAAGAAAATAACTTGTCACGTTAAAGGCAAGTGACTCTCCAAAAGAAAATAACTTATCACGTTGAAAGCGAGTGACTCTCATAAAGAAAATAACTTGTCATGTTGAAGGTGAGTGACTCTCCAAAAGAAAATAACTTATCACGTTGAAAGCGAGTGACTCTCATAAAGAAAATAACTTGTCATGTTGAAGGTGAGTGACTCTCCAAAAGAAAATAACTTATCACATTAAAGGCGAGTGACTCTCCAAAAGAAAATAACTTGTCACGTTGAAGGCTAGTGACTCTCCAAAGGAAAATAACTTGTCACGTTGAAGGCGAGTGACTCTCCAAAAGTAAATAACTTGTCACGTTAAAGGCGAGTGACTCTTAAAAAGAAAATAACTGCCAACCTTGTCACATTGAAGGCAAGTGACTCTCCAAAAGTAAATAAGTTATCACGTTGAAGGCGAGTGACTCTCCAAAAGAAAATAACTGCCAACTGGCATGGCTCTCTGCGAGCAACTGGCAAAAAATAAACTGGCATCTGGCATGGCTCTCTGGGAGCAACTGGCAAAAAATAAAATAGCATCTGGCATGGCTCACTAGGAGCAACTGGCAAAAAATAAACTGGCATCTTGCATGGCTCTCTGGGAGCAACTACAAAAAATAAACTGGCATCTAGCATGGCTCTCTGGGAGCAACTAACAAAAAATAAACTAGCATCTGGCATGGCTCTCTAGGAGCAACTGGTAAAAATAAACTGGCATCTGGCATGGCTCTCTGGGAGCAACTGGCAAAAATAAACTGGCATCTTGCATGGCTCTCTAGGAGCGACTGGCAAAAAATAAACTGGCATCTGGCATTGCTCTCTAGGAGCAATTGTCAAAACTAATAAACTGGCATCTAGCATAGCTTTCTGGGAGCAACTAGCAAAAATAAATTGGCATCTGGCATGGCTTTCTAGGAGCAACTGGCAAAAATAAACTGGCATCTGGTATGGCTCTCTGGGAGCAACTAGCAAAAAATAAACTGGCATCTAGCATGGCTCTCTAGGAGCAACTGGCAAAAATAAACTGGCATCTGGTATGGCTCTCTGGGAGCAACTAGCAAAAAATAAACTGGCATCTAGCATGGCTCTCTAGGAGCAACTGGCAAAAATAAACTGGCATCTGGCATGGCTCTCTGGGAGCAATGGCTAAAAATAAACTAGCATCTGGCATAGCTCTCTGGGAGCAACTGGAAAATAAAATAAACTTTTAGAGGCGATGAAATTTAATGGCCCTGGATTGGCAACTCTTTTCATGATGCATGACCAGATGAGTTGCTAGGGATTTGAGTGAGGCAGAACCATTTACACCTCGGTTCCTCTTGTTAATAGGACCTCTTTTCGTGATATATGAGTTGCTGGGGATTTGAGTAAGATGGAACTATTTACGCCTCGGTTCCTCTTATTGATAGGACCTGCAAAGATTCCCCTAGGTAAAGTGTGGTGATTTTGGCTACTGTGCCAAGTTATCTTATCTTTTGCATTAAGAGAAATATGTTATAAATTATAACAGACTGATAGGAAGAGAATTCTGAAAGTGAAACGAGCAATGAGTAAATATAGAAGTCATCTGGAGTTATCCAGCTTGTATTGGTCTGGATGAAATTTTCAATCTTGGCCCTTGCGCCAAATTGTCTTTTAGGGCCCCTGTGGGTCTAAAGATGTCTTGCGACTTTAGTTTCTACATCCAAAGAAAAATTTCTTAGTTTCAAAGTGAACTGATCTGTCTTGATTCTTCAATTGTCTACTCCTCATCTCGTCCTCTGATGAGCTGCTTTGATCCCCTACCTCTTGGTAGATAGAAGGTAGAAAAATATACATTTTGACAAAATATTTGACATGAGACCAAATCGTTAGAGTAAAAAAAATTTTTTGAGAAAAATGATTGTCAATTGTCATGTTATGCAAAGTTTAGATGAACATATTCGTCTTTTGATATAGAATCCTTTGATGTGTTGTTGTTATCTCTGAATTCTTGATCAGGCTGAGAATCCTTAAGTCGGCTTTCAGATTTGTAGTGAAATTTTGAGGACAACCTCAAAATTTTCGTCCCAGATTAGATGTTGTCAGGGATTGGCAGCTTGTCAAAAGCACCTTGAGAATTTTTGAGATCTTTCTCAAAAATTCTGTCCCAGTTGAATTTTCATCAGGTTCTAAACTTCGATTGGTTGAAGATGGATTTCTTGTTCAAAATTTTTGAGAGGATCCAAAAAATTCTGTCCTAGTTTCCTTTCTGGGAGTATGACCGAACCGTTGTGGTGCCCACGTATCTCATTTTTGAGAATTCAGGTCAAACGTAGTTCATTTGAAAGAAGAATAATAAAGGGGAATAAATGGATGACCGAGGCCGTCATAGGCCGCCTATGTATCTCATTCTTGAGAATTCAGGTCAAACGTAATTCATTAGAATAATAGAAATGGTTACAAGCAAATTGTGCGATTACAAGAAAAGAACACTCTGAGTCTCTAGGCGTAGCATCTCTTGACAGCATATGAGTTGATCATCAAGTGGTGATGGGTGATGTTTGTGCTAAATCCAAACACGTCCTAACAAAATGTAGTGGCTTCAATGTCCAGTCATCATTGGTAGTGTTAACTATTTCAAGTGTATACCAATCTTTTTTTCTCTCAATCATACCAGTCATGTTTCCTCATGATCAGGTAAAGGATCTCTATTGACATTGGGGGCGAAAGTCCGAAGAACAACTATGTCGCGATCAATTAAGTCTTAGATTTTGTACTTCAAACTTATGAAATCCTCAGTGCCATATATGGTACTATTAGAGTGGTAAGCACAAGTCTAATCACCCCTAAAGAAACTAGAATTAGCATCCATGGCTCTTGGAGGGGCAGGCTGGATCAATCCTGCAGCTGACAGTCTTTCAAATAACTTCATCCAGCTTTCGGCGAGGGGAGTGGACACTCTAAGTTATTTTTTATCTGCATTTAGGTGAGGAGTATTATGGTTGTTTTGTAGAGGCAGAGGTATTTGGTGGTAATTGGGATGGCTTCGACAGGGTAGTGCCGAAGTCTGGAATCTTGGGTATGGCAGCATTTGGTAATTTGACTGTGGGGTTTGAAGATTTGGGATTGGATAACTGGTAGAGGAAATTTGATAAGTTGGTTAGATATGGGAGCAATTCTGCAGTGGAGATTGATACTTTGGGGTAATGTTTGTATATTGTGCGTAGTGATAATGGGGAGGAAGGACTTGGTAATTTGTGAGTGGAGTGTTTTATTCTGGTTGAACATGAACGACGGGGAATGAACTTGGGGTAGGTTGAAAATGAATTTGAAGGGGTGTGGACTTTCTGGGGTGGCTGCTAGGGGTTCTCCTTTTGCCTGGTATACCGAAGACAACTAATACATCTTCCTTTCTTTTCCCCAACATCTCGGACACTCCAGCTGAATCTAATATACGGGCGATCTTGCTCGTTTTGAGTCCGTCTTTGATAATCTCACTAATCTTAACAATATCTATGAATTTCGCCATAACAAGCAGCATCATCCTTTCATAGAACTTCAGCTCTTGGGACCGCACAAACACTTCAATAATCTCCTTTTCAACCATAGGAGGATGCACTCTGGCAGCATTCTTCCTCCATTTGTAAGCGTATTCTCGATAGCTCTGGGTTGACTTCTGTTTAATCCTTTCCAATGAGTAGTGATCAGGCACAATTTCGACGTTATAAGCAACATTTTCAACAAAATCTTTGGGCATAGAACTCCAACTGGCCCATTGGTTAGTTTCTTGGGAGGTAAATCATTCCAGGGCCTCCCCGCTTAAACTTCAGCTGAAAAGCCGCATCAGTAATGCTTCATTTTTTCCGACGCCCATCAGTTGATCACAATATGCCCTCAGATAGGCCAAAGGATTTCCATTTCTATTGAAAGTGTCGAACTTCGGTACTTTGAATTCCTCTGAATGATTCAGATCAGGGTGAATGCACAAATCCTCGTAATCCAGCCCCATAACTTCAGGTGTATAGTGAAATTACTTCATAGCCTTTGCAATTTCTCCCTTTATATCCAATTTGACCATCTCTTCCTTGGCCTTCCATTCTCTCTCCTTCTCATCATAATGGCCAACGTTAGGGTAAGTAGTGTGAGAAATTCGTGGATTGGTAGGGGTTGGGATATGAAAGGAATTTTAAGGAGGCACAGTTTAGGTGGCATGTGGATTATATTGGTCTGGGGCTTGATTTTCAAGAGGTATTATCTGGGAGTGGGTAGCGTGCGCGTTTTGAGATGAGCTGCAGGCTTGGGCAATATTAGATGGTCCTGCGTTATGGGAGATGGCAGGCGAAGCTTGAATGGGGATAATTGGTGGGTTTGTTGAGATAGGGATAGGTTGATGAGATGGATTAGGAGAAGGAAAAGGAAATGAAGGCCTCTTATCGTCTGGACCGGGAAGATTTGCAGTGATGGCCAAATTTGCTAGCTCTTCAGTGTTCTTTATTTCCCTCTTCATGTCAACGATCTGTTGCATCAACTGTGTAATCAATTGGTTCTGTTATGCAATAATGGGATCTGTGACAGTGATCTCAATTAGGCTTGTATCATCATTTTGGTCGATCATTTTTCCTTTACAACTAGTTTTGGTCAGGGGAGGGATCTTTGTGGACTTTCGATCTAGTGAAATAATGATGATCGACTAGCTTTATCAACACAGATCAATTCTAAATTACCTGTCAACTGTAAAATAACTCAAGAGGTAAATGTGTTAGTACTTATTCATACTAAATAATGCAAAATATCACACAGAAGAATAAACACATAATAGTTGCATTGTTTGAAGACACACTAACCCCTGAAGATAGAAAAATGACCAAAATAGGCGAAATGTTACCTATCTAAATTCAAGTTTTATGAATCAGGAAGATGTTTTGACAATATTTCTTCATATTTTTTGAAATTGATGATTCCTTTGTAAGGAAGTATAACGGAGAAAAGAAAAAGCTTTTCTAAAATGAGAGGTCGAGCCAAATAAAGTAGGCAAAATATTGCCTATTTAGATTCAAGATTTGTGAATCAGG
>DF360342.1:31650-58499 GCA_000787875.1 Solanum virginianum | reverse complement strand
GACCGAAAGGTTTGACGCCCCCTTCAAACTATGTCCCAGTTCATTGCTAAGAAAAAGTTCCATGTTGTGCTACATCCTACTTGATGACATCCACATCTGTGGTTTGTTTTGAGAATTCATCCTATCGGATGCTCTTGATATGACTAAAATAATACGTTAGTAAAATCATAACTTAAATTAGAATTGGCATTATTTACCATATTTGATATGTGTTCTTCTCTACAATTGTCACACTGAAGGCAGTGACGCTCCAAAAATACATAACTTGTTACATTGAAGGCGAGTGACTCTCCAAAAATAAATAACTTGTCATGTTGAAGGCGAGTGCCTCTCCAAAAGAAAATAACTTATCACGTTGAAGGCGAGTGACTCTCCAAAAGAAAAAGACTCCAAAAATAAATAACTGGTCACGTTGAAGGCGAGTGACTCTCCAAAAGAAAATAACTTGTCACATTGAAGGTGAATGACTCTCCAAAAGAAAATAACTTGTCACGTTGAAGGCAAGTGACTCTCCAAAAGAAAACAACTTGTCACGTTGAAGGCAAGTGACTCTCTAAAAGAAAATAACTTGTCAGATTGAAGGCGAGTGACTCTCAAAAGGAAAATAACTTGTCACATTGAAGGCGAGTGACTCTCCAAAGGAAAATAACTTGTCACATTGAAGGCGAGTGACTCTCCAAAAGTAAATAACTTGTCACATTGAAGGCAAGTGACTCTCCAAAAGTAAATAACTTCTCACATTGAAGGCGAGTGACACTCTAAAAGAAAATAACTGCCAACTGGCATGGCTCTTTGCGAGCAACTGGCAAAAAATAAACTGGCATCTGGCATGGCTCTTTGGGAGCAATTGGCTAAAAAATAAAATAGTATCTATCATGGCTCTCTGGGAGCAATTGGCAAAAAATAAACTGGCATCTGGCATGGCTCTCTGGGAGCAACTAGCAAAAAATAAACTGGCATCTGGCATGGCTCTCTGGGAGCAACTGACAAAAATAAACTGGCATCTGGCATGGCTCTCTGGGAACGGCTGGCAAAAAATAAACTGGCATCTGGCATGGCTCTCTGAGAGCAACTGGCAAAATAAATAAACTGGCATCTGACATGGCTCTCTGGGAACAACTGGCAAAAAATAAACTGGCATCTAGCATGGCTCTCTGGGAGCAATTGGCAAAAATAAACTAGCATCTGGTATGGCTCTCTGGGAGCAACTGGCAAAAACTAAACTGGCATCTAGCATGGCTCTGTAGGAGCAACTGGATAAAATAAACTGGCATCTGGCATGGTTCTCTGGGAGCAACTGGCAAAAATAAATTGGCATCTGGCATGGCTCTCTGGGAGCAACTAGAAAATAAAATAAACTTCTGGAGGCGATGAATATTTAATGGCCCTAGATCGGTAACTCTTTTCGCGATGCATGACCAGATGAGTTGCTGGGGATTTGAGTGAGGCAGAACTATTTACACCTCGGTTCCTCTTATTAATAGGACCTCTTTTCACGATATATGAGTTGCTGGTGATTTGAGAAAGATAGAACTATTTACGCCTTGGTTCCTCTTGTTGATAGGACCTGCAAAGATTTCCCTAGGTGAAGTGTGGTGATTTTGGCTACTGTACCAAGTTATCTTATCTTCTGCATTAAGAGAAATATATTATAAATCATAACGGACTAATAGGAAGAGAATTCTAAAAGTGAAAAGAGCAATGAGTAAATATAGAAGTCATCTGGAGTTATCCAACTTGTATCGGTCTGGATGAAACTTTCAATCTTGTCCCTTGCGCCAAATTATCTTATAGGGCCCCTGTGGGTCCAAAGATGTCTTGCGACTTTAGTTCCTGCATTCAAAGAAAAAATGCTTAGTTTTAAAGTGAACTGATCTATGTACATTCTTTAATTATCTGCTCCTCATCTCGTCCTCTAGTGAGCTACTTTGATCCCCTGCCAGGGATTGACAGCTT
Organism: Solanum virginianum; assembly: GCA_000787875.1. Lineage (NCBI taxonomy): Eukaryota > Viridiplantae > Streptophyta > Magnoliopsida > Solanales > Solanaceae > Solanum > Solanum virginianum. The sequence goes on along the minus strand of DF360342.1, from coordinate 56,543 downwards.
GTCAGAAGCACCTTGAGAATTTTTGAGATCTTTCTAAAAAATTCTGTCCCAGTTGAATTTTCGTCAGGTTCTGAACTTCGATTGGCTGAAGATGGATTTCTTGTTCAAAATGTTTGAGAGGATCTCAAAAATTCTATCCCAGTTTCCTTTCAGGGAGTATGAATGAACCATTATGGCACCTACTATCTCATTCTTGAGAATTCAAGTCAAACGTACTTCATTTGAAAGAAGAATAATAAAGGGGAATAAAGGGATGACCAAGGCCGACATAGGCTGCCTACGTATCTCATTCTTAAGAATTCAGATCAAACGTAGTTCTTTAGAATAATAGAAATGGTTGCAAGCAAATTGTGCGATTACAGGAAAAGAACACTCTGAGTCTCTAGGCGTAGCATCTCTTGACAGCATATGAGTTGATCATAAAGTGGTGATCGGTGGTGTTTGTACTAAATCCAAACACATCCTAACAAAATATGATGGCTTCAATATCCAGTCATTATTGGTAGCAGAGTTGATCATCAAGTGGTGATGGGTGATGTTTTTGCTAAATCCAAACATGTCCTAATAAAATATGGTGGCTTCATTGTCCGGCCATCATTAGTAGCGTTCACTATTTCAAGTGTATACCAATCTTCTTTTCTCTCAATCATACCAGTCATGTTTCCTCCATGATCAGGTAAAGGATTCTCTGTTGATATTGGGGGCGACAGTCCGAAGAACGACTATGTTGTGATTAATTAAGTCCTGGATTTTGTGCTTCAGATTTATGTAATCTTCAGTGTCATGTCCGTTACTATTAGAGTGGTAAGTACAAGTTTGATTGCTCCTGAAGAAACTAGAATTAGCATTCATGGCTCTCGGAGGGGCAGGCTGGATCAATCTTGCAGCTGACAATCTTTCGAATAGCTTTGTCCGGCTTTTGGTGAGTGGAGTGAACACTCTAGGTTTTTTTTTATCTGTGTTTGGGTGAGGATTGTTATGGTTGTTTTGTGGAGGTGGAGGTATTTGATGGTAATTGGGATGGTTTTGACGAGGGGTGGGGGGTAGGCTGTCGGGGTTTGGAATCTTGGGTATGGTGGTGTTTGGTAATTTGACTGTGGTGTTTGGGGATTTGGGATTGGGTAGCTGGTAGAGGGAGTTTGATAAGTTGGTTGGATATGGGAGTAATTTTGCAGTGGAGATTGGTAGTTTGGGGTGATGTTTGGATATTGTGGGTAGTGATAATGGGGAGGAGGGGTTTGGTAGTTTGTGGGTGTAGTGTGATATTTTGGTTGAGCATGAAGGATGGGGAATTAACTTGGGGTAGGTTGAAAATGGATTTGAGGGGGTGTGGATTTTTTGGGGTGGCTGCTAGGGGTTCTCCTTTTGTCTTGTATGTCGGAGATAGCTAATACATCTTCTTTTTTTTTTCTCAACATCTCGAACGCTCTAGCTGAATTTGATATATGGGTGATCTTGCCTGTTTTGAGTCCGTCTTTGATATTCTTACCAATCTTAACTATATCTGTGAGTTTTGGTCCAACGAGCAGCATCATTCTTTCATAGAACTTTGGCTCTTGGGAGCGCACGAACACTTCGATAATCTCCTTTTCAGCCATGGGAGGACGCACTCTGGCAGTGTTCTTCCTCTATTTGTAGGCGTATTCTCAATAGCTCTTGGTTGACTTTTGTTTTATCTTTTCTAATGAGTTGCGGTCTGGCATGATTTCGATGTTATAAGCAAAATTTTCGATACAATCTTTGGCCATGGCACTCTAACTGGCCCATTGGTTTGTTTCTTTGGAGGTAAACCATTCTAGGGCCTCCCTGCTTAGGCTTCGGCTGAAAAGTTGCATTAGTAATGCTTCATTTTTCCTGACGCCCATCAGTTGATTGCAATATGCTCTCAGATGGGCCAGAGGATTTCCACTTCTGTTGAAAGTTTTAAACTTTGGTATTTTGAACCCTTTTGGAAGGTTTCGGTCTGGGTGAATGCATAAATCCTGGTAATCCTGCCCTGTAACTTCAGGTGTATAGTGAAATTGCTTTATAGCTTTTGTAATTTCTTCCTTTATATCCAATTTGGCCATCTCTTTCTTGGCCTTTCATTCTTTCTCCTTCTCCTCGTAATGGTTAACCTTGGGGTAAGTGGTGTGCGGAATTTGTGGATTGGTAGGGGTTGGGATATGGAAGGGATTTTTAGGAGGCACAGTTTGGGTGGGATGTGGGTTGTATTTGTTTGGGGCTTGGTTTTCAGGAGGTATTATCTGGGGGTGGGTAGTGTGGGGGTTTTGAGATGAGTTGTAGGCTTGGGCACTATTAGATGTTTGTGTTTTTTAGGTGATGGTGGTGCTTAGGTTGAATGGTTATAATGTGGTGGGTTTGTTGTAGTTAAGTCTATGTTGATGAGATGGCTTAGGAGCAGGGATAGGAATTGGTGGCTTTTTTGAGATAAGGATAGGTTGATGAGATAGATTAGAAGAAGGAAAATGGAATAGAGGGCTCCCGTCGTCTGGACCAAGAAGATTAGCAGTGATGGCCAAATTTGCTAACTCTTGAGTCTTCTTCATTTCCATCTTCATCTCAACAATCTGTTCCATTAACTGTGCAATTAATTTGTTCTGTTGTACGATAATGGGATCTGTCACAGTGATCTCAGTCAGGCTTACATCATCATTGTTGTTTGTCATTTTTCCTTTCCGCTGGTTTTGGTCAGGGGATGGATCTTTGTGGGCTTTTGATCTAGTATAATAAGAATGATCGGCCAGCTTATCAACACAAATCAATTCTAAATTACCTGTAAGAAAATTACTCAAAGGCAAGCATGTTAGTTCCCTTAGATTAATACGCAACGTAAGGTAGCACACATAAATCAATAAGCACACAATTGTTGTTTTATTCAAAAGTAAACTAGCCCACAAATATGCGAGATATGGTAAATAGGCAGGGCTTTGCCTATATGATTTTAGAAATAGTGGCTCAGGAAAATTGATTCGCGCCAAGTCAGGTCTTCTTGCATTGTTGATAATGTAAACAGGGGAAAAATAAGCTTTTGGAAAGATAGGGGCCGGGCCTAAAAGGCTACCTACATATCTCACAAATAAAAAATCAGGCCCTACGTAGTTCGAGAACACAAGGAATAGCTTGGTTTAAATAGACTTCATTACATGAAAAATGAAAAATACATGATAGAAATATTGTTAAGAAACATAAAATGTCTCTACTGAGACTTCTTTTGCTGATTTGTTGATTTCCTTCTCCATACTTGATTTGAATCACTCTTTTGGTGGGATGTCAACCTCAACTCCCTTGCCCCATTTTCTCGGTCCTGGGAGGGCACAATGGGGATTCTCTTGCTTTAGCCTAGCTATCTCCTCAAGGGTGGCCTCGAGTTCCACCTCCACCTGTGTGTTTCAAGCTATTATGTTTCCAAGATATTCCTCCAGAGTAGATGAATATTCTTCGAGTATTTTACTTGCCTTACCCAGACTTGCTCTTTTGTCCTTGGTGTTTTTCATTTCCTCATCAGTTTAAGCTATTTTAGCAAGCATCATCTTGGTAGCTTTATTCACTCCTCCATTTTTCGGGACCTCTTGGGTGACCTTGCCTAGCATCCTTGTCAATACACCTTTAGTGCTCTTAGCATTTTTACTTTTCTCCATCCTGACAACAAATCCAACTTTCCTTAGATGGAAGAATGAAAGTTTAAAAGTGGGTTAAGGAATTCAGGCTTTGTTGAGAAACTCAAGACTTGAAGAATTATTTGGTCACATATTTGATAGTGACTAGGATTTATGCCTAGGTGGCTCTAGGAAAAATTTAAATGGGAGTGGGCTAGAATTTTACCCAAATAAAACAACATAATCATACAAGTAGTTATAGCAAATAGCACAGAAATAGTTATTGCGCGTCCTAAATGCAGGTGGCCCTTTTATGCCAGGGGTAGGCCTAACGAATTTGAAAGGTGTATGCGTAACAGACCATTATATTGCCCCAAAATATACTCCCTAAGCAACTTCATTCTAATAGCTTCAACAGAAACAGTTATTGCGCGTCCTAAATGCAGGTGGCCCTTTTATGCCAAGGGTAGGCTTATTGAATTGAAAGGTGTATATGTAATAGACCACCATTATATTGCCCTCCAAAAACTCCCATATATGAAGGAAATAATTTGAAAGTAAATGGGAAATAATTTCGGGACAGGGGATATATAAAATAAAAAGGCCCATGCAGGGGTCAAGAAAAGTAAACATAAAGTCATCCCATGCAGGGGAGATAAAGTGTAAACCCACGCAGGGGCTAAGAAAAGTAAACATAAAGTCATCCCACGCAGGAGAGATAAAGTGCAAACCTGTGCAGGGGCTAAAAGCAAATACATAGGAAATAAACCCTCGCAGGGGCGATTCTAGCTTGATGCTCCCAAGGGTCCTTCTTCCATTGTGCTCCTCTTTGATTGTCCCATGATGTTGTGGAGTTCGTATTGAGCTATCAACCGATAACCATCGTATCTGCGACCTTTCTCCTCCCAAGTTTCATATCTGACGCTTTCTCTATGGCCATTCATCCTAAAATCTATCTTTGTAAGTCCACTTCTCAAGCTTTCTAACTATTGGGTCAGACTCTCAATAGTATGCTTGTCTTCTTCCTATTTTTGAAAGAAGGCTTCTTGCATTTCTCTAGCTTTATTCTTAACCCTCCTAAGCTCTACCCTTACTTGTGATTCTGTATCTTCTAAACCTCAATAGATATTTCGAACTGAGAATCCGAGGCCTTGCAAATCCTGCTTCAACCAAGCCTTGTATCCATCCGTATATCCAACATTAAATCGGTTTTCAACAATAGTCTCTTTGGCCAGCCTTGAAGGTTTCTTCCACTCTTTCAATATGTCACCCGCGTTTGGGGCCCTGTCATCTCTATGATAAAATACATAGATATTCATGTGCATAGTGAGAGGTACGATCTGTTTCCTACCAAATTGTCTCAAAACCCGAAGAGGCGCATATGGCCGGATACCTCAAATTCCTAGAAGTGGCAAAAATGACAACTTATGAACTGATCGTACATCCATTGAATGTTGTCCTCTCCTAACTCCGAAAAGATTTGGGCCCATCTTTCACGGGTCGTTTTCCCATCAAAGTCACCCCAATACATCCTGTCATAAAGCCCTAGGAGAGGATCGTGATTGTCCAATGTGGGGAGTTCTTTAGTCCCTTCTCCCTTGAATAAATGACTTATTATCCACCATTGAAAGAGCAAATTACACCCTTAAAAATATCGGTGCCCTTTTTTGCATTTCCCGAGGGCATGGTACATATCGGCTACAATGGTTGGTGCGAGTGAATATAGTTCTTCACTCCTTGAGCTTTGTGTCTGTAGAAGGCGGTATGGGCGACCATGATGATTTTAATATTGATGCTGAGGCTTGGGCCTTGAGGGAATACCATGACTCCCAATAGTACAACGGAAAATGCCAAAGGCCACGTGACATCCCATTCACGATACAATTTGAACTCTTGATTAAACGTTAGGTAGAAGCTTGAGTGACCGAAGCGGTCGCAGAGATCTCTGAAGGCTATGCTCGATCCATATGCTCAGTTAGCTTTCTTGAGATTGAGATACTCCCTAATTTGCTCCTCGGTTGGCTTATCAGGAATCAAAATGCTTTTTTCATTTTTAACCCTTCTCTTATCCGCCATTCCCACGGTATCAATGACATCCTGAATTTCCTCAAGGGTTGGAGTGATTTCCATCATTGCAAAGCGAAACACCATTTTTTCAGGATCCCAGTACCCGATGAGAACCTCTATCAGTTCTGGATAAGCGGGCATTTGCATAAGCGAGGTCAACCATCCCGTATGTTTGTTCAATTTCCTTTTATGGTCAAAAGTAAGGTCATTCCACCATAGTTGGAGTTTGTGGGGTGCTTCCATGACCATGTCGAATTTGAGAAAGAGAGCCATACCTATAAAAAGGCTTGGTTAGGACCCCCCGAGGGACAATAATTGGTTATCAACACATACACCTTTCAAAGCCACATAACATGATGTATCGTCGGGTCGGGGACCTTTGACACATTTTTGGTGGTTTACTAATAGGCCCAATACCCCTTAGATATTGGGTCGACCTACGCAAATGCTTAGAAGTAGAGATTTAGTTTCGATCTATCTTAGGTTGACTAAGAGTTAGTTTCGATTTGACTTGGGACTCGAGTTGGACAAACTTCAGGGTGAAATAGTAAATGGCATTGGAACGACCACAAACCAACCAACCATTTACTATTTTCAAAAAAATATTTGGGGTTTTTCTGAAGGGACAGCCGTGGATAACCACATAACCGCCCTTAACCTAATGCATTCTAAATGCCGTTGGCAGAAATATGCCATGAATGGCAACTTATAATAATTGAATTTAAACAAATAAACACAAATATAAAAATAAAGGCAATTATTAATTATTATAACCCGAATAGTTAGTCAAATAAATCCTAATCTAGTGGTTAGAACCTAATTATTTTCCAATAAAATATTTCGAAAGACTTAACAGAAAAATATTTCCAAATACCAAAGAAAGGGTTCGCGTTCAATTTTCATTTTTGAGAAGAAATTAATCACTCAAAATGGCTGCTAACTTGCGGTTGACCAACAAATAGGGATTTTGACTAACTTTGACTGAATTTTAAAAGTGTTGACTAAATTCGAAAGTGTTAACTAAATTCGAAAGAATTGACTAAATTTACAAAATATTGACTAAATTCGAAATAATTGACTAGATTTAAAAAATTGACTATCTTTGCAAAATTGACTAAGTCTGCAAAAGTTAACTAAATTCAAAAATTTGACTAAGTATTAAAAATTGACTAAATTTGAAAATTGAGTAGATTTAAAAAATTGACTAAGTTTGTAAAATTGACTAAGTTTTAGAGGGGTGGACTAAGTTGGAAAAAGGTTGACTAAGTTTGAAATTGGACCAATTTGAAAGCAAATTGACTAAACTTGACTTATTTTGAAAGAGCTTCCACTAAAGTCTGATTTTATTGAAATAATCCTAACGTTAAAACAAAAATTATTAAGACAAAAATTAACATAAATAAAGACAATGGGAAAATAATTAGATTAAACAAATAAACAATAAAATAATCAAATAATATTAGGAGTTAGATAACAAGAAAAAAAAATAGTAAACAAGTAATAAACAATAAATAAGATTAAATTGGGCTTGGCAGGCCCAATCTCCACCTACCCTAATTTCCTACAATTTTTGAGATTGCTAAGCCCATTTAAAATCCCCTGCTGCTGCTGCTGCTGCCTGATGAAATGGGCTTTTACCCCACATTTTGTGTATATACCAAGTATATATTTGCTGTATATTCTGAATTTTCAGTGTATATATTGGTGTATCAGCTACTTTATTGCTTCCAAAAACTTGCAATTTTACTTCATTAACCTATAAATACTCCCGAGGACTCGTAACAGCTTCTCTTTTGAATGAAGAGGTTGACTCGATAAAGAAATAACTAGATATGAAAGGGTGGAGTCCAAAAGACTCGGAGAGGAATCATATGCAATAGAGGAGGAGAAAGAAGATCAATATTCATAATAAGGCAGTCAAAGTAGCATAATATGATACTTCAAAACTGTAACCACAAATTAAATCCAAACATAAAGAAGAGTAAATTTTCATGACAATACTTGATAATAAGATAGAGCATAGGTTTGATAGTGAAGCACAAAAATAAATTCTTACTATCAAATGGGGTTAACCAGGCTACTATGTATCTTAACTTAGTAAGAAAGGGCATTCAACACAACTTTACATGTTTAAGATAAAGTCAAGAGAAAATATTCCAATTCCAAACATCTTTACAAACTCACTCTTTATTAACACTGTTTAAGAACTTTACAGAGAAAACTCTCCAAGAAATAATAATTAATCACACCTGGCCATCACAGGGACAACTCAGACTCCTACTCCACTGACTAAGCCATTTTTATCCTTTTAAAAGTGTGGGCAAGAAGCTAGACTTCAAAAACAGAGGCAGATATCAAAGCAAAAATGGGTACAGATTGCTATAACTTTGAGCGATGCAGTAATACCAATCCAACAACATCAAATACATGAAAAAAGAAAACAGAACATACATAAAGAAACCATGCTTTTCTTTCACAGTGATCCCTTGATGTATTATGAACATAATAACAAAACACTCTAGCAAGAAGACTTGACTTTTAGTTCACATAAGTGAAAGTAGCATTCTAGGAGAAGGTAGATGTAGACAAACTTGAACAAATTAAGGTTTAGCAGAAGGCACATGCAGTCATGACAGTAGCATGTAGATAAGTTAATGATATTCCCAAATGAATTAAAAACTTCAGCAAAGAGTGAAACAGGAAATAGCCACATAGATGAGGATGTATGCAATCTCAACATTCGAATATTTAAGAAATTGTATAACCATTTAAGCCTTAAATTTTGATAGGTTCCAAACAACAATGAGAAGCTAACATCTAAATTTAACAAACGTGGATAAAGAGATCAAGGCAGACAACATAAACTATAAATATGGTCCAACGAACCACAAGAGAGAGACTTATGTCGTCATGAAATTGGGACAAGATAAAGCTAAATTGCAAGTGACTTATAATCTAGATTTGAACCGAAACAAGATTTCATCTATTAGCCAGATAAATAATACTACAGTAAGCCTCATAGCAACTCAAAGTTAAATTCCACACCACAGCGACAACAACTAAATATTCAGCAGAACCAGGAACAAACCTCTTTGTTTTCTTACTGAATCCTCCTAGCTCCTACAACCTCAGAAATGAATGACTAGGAAATTTCAAGTTTCCAGGATGATTTTGCAGCTATGAGATTTTTAATTTTTAGAGTTTTACAGAGATCAAAACGACTTCGGGAATCAGTTAAGTTTTGCTAGGTCCCCTCTCAAATGGTGAAGAACATGAGTATATATAGCCCCCAAATTAGGGCATGATTGGGAGGGAAAATCAAGGGCTATTTTTTGGAAAACTGGGGGTCGATTTTGCCTCCAAGTCAAGGTCTTTTCCTTTGAATTTTGAAGACAAGATAAGAAGAATTAAAATCTATTGGGCAAATCCAACGGATTGTTCATCTCAGCCCTCGATTGAGGCCAAGGACATGGGGAAAGAAGAGATGATGATGCGTGGATTGATTTCCCTCAATGAAATCGTACTGATGGAAGAGGATAATAAGATAAACGTTGAGGGATTGTTGGAGCCGTTGGGTTTTATCGGGTTGAAGAAGAAGGGTAAAGGGGAGAGTGGGCGTATGCGTGGGAAAAGAAGAAGGAAAGAGTAGAGAAGGGGTTGGGGGCGCGTGAATATGTGACTATATATGTTTGTATATGTGTAGTGTATATATGTTGGCTGAAGTATGGCATTTTGGCCGGGTTTGGAGAAATTTTAGGCTAAATTGGGGTATGAAATATGGATAAAAAAAATGATCTAATTGAGATCTCAAAAATGGGTTAAAGGGGATTGAAAAATTGATTTAAAAATTAGCCAAATCGATTGCAATCTCGGCCAATTAAATATAGTCAAATTGAATTTGATTGACTATTTTGACTACATGATGAATTATACAAATTAATTAAAGAGCTTTTAATATTATCAACCTGAAATAATTAAGAATAATAACTTCTAAAATAAAAAATGAAATTTATTTGAAAAAATATTTTTTGCATTTTCAAAAGCTAATTATTTCAAATTGTTAAAATTAAAAGCTCGATGATTAATTTATATCGTGGAGGGTAAAAATTGGATTTCAATAGTTTTCCCTTTCTTTGGGTATGATCGATGAAAGAGATCGTGGACAAAAAAACTTGACTAATCCAATTTTTAGCCGACCACATCCTTATCTTCTGAAAAACCTTTCGTACGGACTTTGAAAAATTATGGTCGGACCCTGGTTTTGGGTTTCCTACATATCTCAGGTTGCATGAGAATTCAGGCCACTTGTAGTTCAAAACGCTTGATTTTACGGATGATTCTGAAAGAATTCAAAAGCTATCCCAATATCAAATTATGGAGAAATTAGAATAATAAAGAATGAGATTTTAAGAGCAAATGTTAGAACACAACCGAGTTTTTAAAATTGAGCCAGCATACATATCCTGGGACTTAGAAATCAGACTGCATGTAGTTCGACTCTATTAGTTGAAGGGGAAATCTCTTATTCTGAGATGACCTCTGGTCAGGAGGAGTGACAAACAAATAAAATTATGAAAAGAGACTTGCAACCTCTTAATCATAAATGTGGCGCGCTTCACATCCATAATTAAGAACTTACACGAACATAATTTTCAAAACTTTTGGTACATTATCACTCAGATTGGAAGATTGCCTATGGCGAGGGTTGAGATTATCCGAAAGCGAAACTGAAAATTGACAGATTCGAAGAAATACCCACATGCCTTCTAACAAGGGTGTGGTTACATTGTGGTGGTATTCATTTTCCAGCTCGTGTCCGAAGGGTTTGACGCCCCTCTTCAGGCTATGTCTCAGTTCCCTGCTAAGAAAAAGTTCCACATTGTGCTGCATCCTACTTGATGACGTCCACACCTGTGCTTCGTTTTGAGATTCATCCTTTCAGATGCTCTTGATATAACTAAAACAGAATGTTAGTAAAATAATGATTTGAATTAGAGATGACATCTTTTACCATATTCGACATGTATTCTTCGCTTTGACGTGACAGACAATGAATCAATATGAAGCAATTATTATACGGCCCCTTTCGGTAATTGGAAAATAAAATAGCCTTGTTGACGATGAATATGCAATGATCCTCTCGGCAACTGGAATTAAAAATGCCTTATCGGCGATGAAGATGCAATGACCCTCTCGGCAACTCGAAATAAAATAGCCTTATCGGTGATGAAAGTGCAATGGCCCTCTCGGCAACTGAAAATAAATAGCCTTGTCGGCGATGAAGATGCAATGGACTTCCCAGCAATTGGAAATAAAATAGCCTTATCGGCGATGGATATGCAATGGCCCTCTCGGCAACTGAAAATAAAATAGCCTTGTCAACGATGAAGATGCAATAGACTTCCCGGCAACTGAAAAACAAAATAGCCTTGTCGGCAATGAAGATGCAATGGCCCTCTCGGCAACTGAAAATAAAATAGCCTTGTCGGCGATGAAGATGCAATAGACTTTCCGGCAACTGAAAATAAAATAGCCTTGTCGACGATAAAGATGAAATGGCCCTCTCGGCAACTGAAAATAAAATAGCCTTGTCGGCGACGAAGATGCAATGGACTTCTTGGCAACTGGAAATAAAATAGCCTTGTCGGCGATGGATATGTAATGGCCCTCTTGGCAATTGGAAATAAAATAGCCTTGTCGGCGATGAAGATGCAATAGACTTTCCGGCAACTGAAAATAAAATAGCCTTGTCGACGATAAAGATGTAATGGCCCTCTCGGCAACTAGAAATAAAATAGCCTATGGGGGAAATTAGAAAATAAATGGCTCTCTAGGAGCACTTGGAAAATAAAATTGCTCTCCGAGAGCAACTGAAAAATAAAATGACTCTCTGGGAGCGACTGAAAATAAAATGGCGCTCAGGGCGCGACTAGAAAATAAATGGCTCTCTGGGAGCAACTGGAAAATAAAATGGCTCTCTGGGAGCGACTGAAAATAAAATGGCGCTCAGGGCGCGACTAGAAAATAAATGGCTCTCTGGGAGCAACTGGAAAATAAAATGGCTCTCTGGGAGCGACTGAAAATAAAATGGCTCTCTAGGAGCAACTCCAAAATAAAATGGCTCTCTAGGAGCAACTGGAAATAAAATGGCGCTCAGGGCGTGACTGGAAAATAAATGGCAATCAGGGCGCGACTGGAAAATAAATGGCTCTCTGGGAGCAACTGAAAAATAAAATGGCTCTTTGCGATGCATGATAATGACTCTCCATGATGCATGATAAAATGAGCCTTTCAGCAACTTAAAAGTAAAATGACTCTCCGCGATGCATGGAAATGACTCTCTCCCAAGCATGAAAATGACTCTCCGCGATGAATGATAAAATGAGCCTTTCAGCAACTTGAAAGTAAAATACTCTCCGCGATACATGAAAATGACTCTCCACGTGCATGAAAATGACTCTCCGCGATGTATGAAAAAATGAGCCTTTCAGTAACTTGAAAGTAAAATGACTCTCCACGATGCATAAAATGTGATAAATTACTGGTGATTTGAGTGAGACAGAACTATTTATGCCCCGACTATTCTCTTATAGATAAGACCTGCAAAATTTTTCTGAATCCACAGAAAATTTCTTAGTTTCAAAATAAACTAATCTGTGTTGATTGTTTGGTTGTCTGCTCCTCGTTTTGTCCCCCGATGAACCGCTTTGATCTCCCACCTCTTGGTAGACAGAAGGTAGAAAATATTCATTTTGACAAAATATTCGACATGTTAGAGACAACAAATTTAGAAAATAAAAAATAAAATTTATTTGAGAAAATATGTTTTGCATTTTCGAAAGCTAATTATTTCAAATTGTTAAAATTAAAAGCTCGATAATTAATTTATATCGTGGAGGGTAAAAATTGGATGTCAACAGTCACCACCTAATTTTAAGGATAATTAGAAAACCAATAAAACATTTAGAAAGACTTAACAGAAAAATCTTTTCAAATACCAAAGAAAGGGTTCGGGTTCAATTTTTATTTTTGAGAAGAAATTAATCACTCAAAATGGCCGCTAACTTACGGTTGACCGACATTAGGGATTTTGACTAACTTTGACTGAAATTTAATAGTGTTGACTAAATTCGAAAGAATTGACTAAATTTGCAAAATATTGACTAAATTCGAAAGAATTGACTAGATTTTAAAAATTGACTATCTTTGCGAAATTGTCTAAGTCTGCAAAAGTTGACTAAATTCGAAAATTTGACTAAGTATTAAAAATTGACTAAATTTAAAAATTGAGTAGATTTAAAAAATTGACTAAGTTTGCAAAATTGACTAAGTTTTAGAGGGGTGGACTAAGTTGGAAAAAAGGTTGACTAAATGTGACAAATTGACTAAATTTGCCAAAGTTAACTAAGTTTGAAATTGGACTAATTTGAAAGCAAATTGACTAAACTTGACTTATTTTGAAAGAGCTTCCAGTAAAGTCTGATTTTATTGAAATAATCCTAACGTTAAAACAAAAATTATTAAGACGAAAATTAACATAAACCAAGACAATGGGGAAATAATTAGATTAAACGAATAATTAATAAAAGAATCAAATAATGTTAAGAGTTAGATAACAAGTAAAACAAATAGATAAACAGGTAATAAACAATAAATAAGATTAAATTGGGTTTGGCAGGCCCAATCTCCACCTGTCTTAGTTTCCTACAATTTTGGGCCTGCTTAGCCCATTTAAAATCCCCTGCTGCTGCTGCCTGCTAAAATGGGCCTTCAGCCCACATTTTGTGTATATACCAAGTGTATTTTTGCTGTATATTCTGAATTTTCAGTGTATACTGGTGTATACAACTACTTTATTGCTTCCAAAAACTTGCCATTTTACTTCATTAACCTATAAATACTCCCAGGACCCGTAACAACTTCAATTTTATGAAGAGGTTGACTCGATAAAAAAATAACTAGATATAAAAGGGTGGAGTCAAAAGACTCGGAGAGGAATCACATGCAATAGAGGAGGAGAAAGAAGATCAATATTCATAATAAGGCAATCAAAGTAGCATAATATGATGCTTCAGAACTGTAATCACACATTAAATCCAAACATAAAGAAGAGTAAATTTTCATGACAACAATTGATAATAAGATGGAGCATAGGTTTGATAGTGAAGCACCAAAATAAATTCTTACTACCAAATGGGGTTAACCAAGCTAGTATGTATCTTAACTTAGTAAGAAAGGGCATTCTACACAAGTTTACATGCTTCAGATAAAGTCAAGAAAAAATATTCCAATTCCAAACATCTTTACAAACTCACTCTTTATTAACACTGTTTAAGAACTTTACTGTGAAAACTCTCCAAGAAATAATAATTAATCACACCTGGCTTAAACATGACTAGATGTAAGTTTCACATTACAGCTAGCTACAAAACAAAACCAACACTAGATCCTATTCTCAAGATAACATAAAAAGCAAAACAGAATACTAAGGTAATACTTAACAGAGACTAAGGAAAAAAATGGTAAGCCTCAACACTTAGATAAAATCAATAGCCAGTGGACATGAGAATCAAACAAGGAGTAAATCTAAGCATTCAAATCATGGTAACTAAATCTTGCTTCTTAATCATATCTAATGAAAATCAAACATGAGAATTAGAGCAATATTCAAGTCAGTACATAGTGAACACATGAGACAGATTCATGTTTCCAAGCAACCATCGCCTATGATTTAACAAATTTTAGTCATTTATGACACATAAAACCAGAGAAAATCGCAAGAAATTCAAGAATAGATGAGGGAGAATAAGTAGATCACTAACAACCAATTTCAAAACTGGAAACAGAGCATAACAAGGCTGATTTAAACCTTTGAATCAGCTAATACTAAAGGCTGATTTAAATCTTTGAATCTCAAAACCACCTGAACACAATATAAACCAAACCAATATAACTCGAATATGACGGTTGAGACAACATCCAAATAAAACAGAGAAACAGATTTGTCATAATTTAAAACAATATGATAATTACTCTAATAGCAGCTAGTTCATGAGAAAAAGGGTAAAACAGATCAAAAACCATACTTTTCCTGTGTATAGTGATTTCAGATGCAACATAATATAACTCATTCAACTAGAAAACTTGATGTCTCAATTCAATCTGGTGCGAAGCAAAGAGTCCAGGAAGAGAGCGATGTAGCCAAGTTCAACTAATCTGATAATCCTAGGAAAACATTCAGCAAATGCACATCACAATACCTTCCATTGAGCATGGTCAGTGCTCCCAGACAGACTAAGAAATTTCAGAAGGAAATCAAAGTAAGGAAAATAGAGGCTCAGGTAAGAATGCGAGTAAATCTGAAAATTAAACATTTATGAATTCAATATGATGATTTACGACTTAAAACCCTTAGTTTGAGACAATAAGGAGAAGCCAACATCATGCTGTAACTTAACAGTCAACTAGCCTAAGTTTCTCTTATTTTCACCCTCAAAAACAAACAAACAAACTCATAGAGAACATACATGAATAAGCCAGGCACTCCAAAATGCAAGAGAGTTACCTTTCACACAGAGATTAGATTAGATAACTCTTAACAATGACAACATCATAGTGAACTAATAAACATAACTAAGTTTATGACAACAAACTACATTTCATCCATTAACACCACAAGCAAGGTAAACTAAAAACAAGTTAAAATTGGAAAGAGATTTACCTTTTTTGGAGCAACGAACTGGGAACTTGAGCTAGAGCTGACCTTCCACACTAGATGGAGCTTTGTTTGAGAACCTTCAAGCTCCGAGAATGAAAATTCCCAAACTTAGGAACCTTCAGAACTAAATCAACCTTTCTGGAAAACTTATTTTTCAAAAATAGAAGCAGAATCTATTTGAGGTGAAGGAACGACTATCGAAATCTATTTGAGGTTTTTAGGGTTTCCTAGATCAAACATGGCTGTGAGATTTCCAATTTTCTAGGGTTCTTCCCGAGATAAAAAAATGGCCCAAACGGTGCTTGAATATATATAGCCCCAAAATTAGGGCTTAAACGGGAGGAAAATCAGAGGGCCATTTCGAGTTTCAATTCAAAATTGACTTCCTCATCCTTTTGGAATCATCCACGAGTCCATATCACCGCCATCGATTTCAATCGATGGTTGTGACATGCACCACGTTCTGATTCCAAAATGGACGAGGTACGAATGAGTGACTGGGAATAGGGGAGGGACACGTATGTACGGAGTTTGTTGGAGGAACGTTGAGGGAGATTTGGCATTTAGCTTGGTTTGTTCTGGTTCGCAAAGGAAGAAAGGGATACAGATGAAGTGGGAATACGCAAGGAAGAAGGGGAAAAAGAGGAGAGCAAGCGCGTGGGGTCGGGGAGTGTATAATATACATATATGTTGTATGAATTTGGGGAAAATAAAGAAATGGGCCGGGTTAGGGACTTGGTTTTGGGCCAAGATTTTGGTCCGAAGTAAATTAAAATATGATCCAAAAGAAGGCTGAAAATTTGGATTGAAGGGTAGGGGTTTTATATTGAGAAATTAACCATTTGGAGTTGCAAATGTGACTAATTAATAACGTAATCAAATCAAATTTTATTGACTAATTTGATTAAAAGACGAATTGATATAAATTAACTTAAGAGCTTTCAATATTATTAATCTGCAATAATCCAATTGATTCCAAAATAACAGTTCTTAAAATAAAAGGGATTTATTTGAAAAATGTTTCTCCGTATTTTGAAAAACCAATTATTTTAAATTGTCAAAATTAAAAGCTTAAAAATTAATTTGTATTGTGGAGGGTAAAAATTGGATGTCAACACTCCTACACAAGTGTAACTATCAGGTTATATTAGATTTTAAAAATAAAAATACATTATCTAAAATTAAAAATTATAGTTAGAAAAATAAGGGTGTTTATAAATAATATTAAATTAATTATTTAATATGTATGTTGTCTTTTGAAAATATATTAATTGGTAAGCATTTGTTCTTACTTAATATTTTTTAAAATTTATTTATATTTTTTAAATTAGTATATTTTAATTAAATTAATCATAAAAACTAAAAGCACCAAATTTTGATGAACATTGGAAAATACATGATTGACAAAATATTAATCTTATAAATGTTAGTAATATTAAAGAAAATGAAAATGTAGCATTATAACCTTATTCAACAATGAATTGTACTTTAGCTAAAAATTAGAATGCTGACAAAATTATGCTTAAGAAAAAATAAACTAGAATTAATAACATAAAAAATTGCATGGAATCATATGAAGAAGTAAAAGTTGAGAATGATAAGAAAATAAAATATAAAAAGTAAAAAAATAAATTAAAATAATTAAAATAATAATAAATTAAAATAAAAGAATAAAAATAAAAATAAAATAAATAAAAGAATTTTAAAAAGTTTCATATAATTCCATGATGTAATTACACTAATTTCTTACCCTCACTTGGGAATCCAATGGAGAGGGACTAGCCTGAATTGGAGGGCTAACTCCTTCATTCCCAAGAAGGAGACGTGGCTGATTGGACTCAAGAGGAAAGAGAGTTTTGTAAGGCATTAAGATCTGGAATAGGGGGATATTTAGAGGATAAGTCTTGGGATTTTGCTAGAGAGATAGGGATTTCCTCATTCGGAAGAATGATTTGAGGTTTTTGTCAAAGGAGGAAGGTTTTCAGAAGTATGAGCTTTTGATGCTTCTATTTCATTAAGAGCATCAAATATTTTTTGGATGAAATAGGATGAATGAGCCATTGTACGGATTGTCTTCTTTGCAAGAGATTCAAGAGGCAAAGTAGGATTTTTGTATGACCTTAAAAATAGAAAAGAGTTTTATAGGAATCTATAGAACCTTTCTTTTTAGCAAAAGGGGAAGTAGGAGAAAGAAAAAAAATTTAGGTCCCTTGAGGAGGAGTGAATGACGATTAGGTTTCAAGGCTGATGAGATAGCTATCAATTGAAAAAAAGCTGATGCAGAATAATACCTATGATTCTCAAAAGCGGATTAAGAGTAATGTATATAGTGCTAACCTTTTGAGATGGGATGAGGTCCCTCTTGGATGTTCCAGATGATCAACTTGAGTTGTTTTCTTAACTTTATTTTCTCCCATCAAATCACTATGTATGTGTACCTATAAATACGTACAAGAGTTGATTTTGTCATAACAAATATTACAAAATAAAAGGATATCCGCCCTTCTAATCATAGCCAAATAAGAAGTTGATTTACCTTAAAATAAAAAGATTTACTCTATCTTCAACATTCCAAGCTTCAATCTGTTCTTCTCAAATTGATCTCTACTCAAGACTTTTGTGAAAATATCTGTAATTTGATCTTTAATTTTGCAAAATTGCATGTAGATGTTTCTTTTTCAACATTGCCCATCATAAAATGGTCTCACATCAATATGCTTGGTCCTCTTGTGATGGACCGAATTCTTTACCATATTCAAAGCACTTGTATTATGACACAATAGTGAAATGTTATGTGTAATGAGATCACATTCTTTAGTTATTATTTTATCCATAGAAATTGTGCACAACAAGAGGCAACAACTATATATTAAACTTCTCTAAGATACAAGACATGATCCAAGAAAGTGAGTCATTCTAGACGTGCTTTTTCTGTCTACATGATACCCATCATAGTCAACATCAACATAACCAACCAACTTAAAAGAATCACCTATCGGATAATATAGGACCAGGTCCCATGTTTTTTTCAATTACTTCAGGATTCTTTTAGCTGTCTTCAAGTGGGACTCCTTTGGCTTTTCTTGGAACCTTGCACATATTCCAACACTAAACATAATATCCTGTCGATTAGCAGTCTAATACAGTAATGATCATATGATACCTTTACACATAGTTTCATTAATACTGGGATCAGGTTCATTAGTATCCAACTTGGAATTAGTTCCCAATTTCCCATATGAGTATCAATAGACTTTGTATCCTCTATTTGAAATTTCTTCAACAACTCCTTGATGTAATTTTCTTGACTGATTGAGGTTCCTTCAGGAGTTCGTTTAATTTGCAAACCAAAATTTGAAATTTCTTCAACAACTCCTTGATGTAATTTTCTTGACTGATTGAGGTTCCTTCAGGAGTTCGTTTAATTTGCAAACCAAAAAAAGAAACTCAATTTACCCATCATGTTCATTTTAAATTCACTTCCCATCAAGCTTGAGAATTCACCACACATAGACTCAGAAGTAGCACTAAAAATGATATCATCAACATAAACTTGTATGATAAGCAAGTCCGTTTCTTTTGTCTTCAAAAATAATGTATTATCAATTTTGCTTCTTTTGAACCCATTCTCTAGTAAGAAATAAAAAAATCTTTCATAGTAAGCTCTAGGTTCTTGTTTAAAGCCATACAATGCCTTGTCTAGTTTGAACACATGATTGGGATAATTAACATCTTCAAATTCAGGAGACTGTTTAACAAAAACTTCCTCTTTTAGGTATCCATTCAAGAAAGCACTCTTGATATCCATTTGATAAAGCTTGAAACTCATGCATGCTGCAAAAGCTATGAAAATTCTAATGGCTTCCATTTTAGCAACAGATACAAAGGATCATCATAATCTATGCCTTTTTTTTTTATTGTACCTTTGAACCACTAGTCTTAATTTTTTTTTCGAATAATAGCATCATGTTAATCCAGTTTGTTCTTGAAGACCCACCTAATTCCAATGATTGTTCTATCAGATGGTTTAGTACCACACCTTACATTTTACGAACTGATGCAACTCTTCTTATATGGAATTTACCTAATCAGTATTTCTTAGTGCCTCCTTCGCATTTTTAGGCTTGATAGAAGAGACAAAGGCTGAAAATGCAACCATGTTCCTCATCTTGGATTTGGTTTGAATTCCATAATCCAAAAGTGAAATGACATTATCCAAAGGATGAGGAGATCTATGTTTCCATGAGGACATTTTAGTAGCCTGACATTCTTCTTAAATTTCATAACTGACCTCTCCATCATCTGTATTTTCAAATTATTCAGTAGTGCCTTCTTCAACATCAACATTTGATTCAGGCCCAAGTCCCCTGTTTGGAATAACTGTATCTCTTAAAAAACCAAAACTAACATTATTCTTCTCTTGATTATTTTAAATCTCTTGATCAACACCTACACGATCCTTTTGAAACTACAGTAGTTCCTCAAACTCAGCCTCATCTTGATCCTTCAATTTTTCAAGTTCCCGATTCATGAAAGATCACATGGATACTTTCTTTAATGCACTGAGTCCTTTTGTTAAAAACTTTATAAGCCTTGCCGAAATTTGAGTAGCCAACAAATACACCTTCATCACTTCTTATATCAAACTTACCCAATCACCCTTGCCATTGTTGAGGATAAAGTATTTACAGTGAAAAGCTTTTAAGCAACTAACTTTAGGCTGCCTGTTGTTGAGCAACTTTGAGGGTATTTTTTGAGAATAGATCTGATCAAGGATCTATTTGTCATATAACAAATTGTATTCACAGCTTCAGTCTAAAAGTTTTTGAGAAGTCAGAATCTATTAGCATGGTACTTGCAATATCTACCAAGGTTCTGTTCTTCCTTTCTACTACACTATTTTTGAGGAGTTTTGAGAGTTGAAAAATTATTATGAATTCCATTTTCTGCATAGAAGATGTCCATCTTTGCATTTTAAAATTCAGTTCTATGGGCTGCCTTGATCCCTGCTATTTTATAGCTCTACTTAGTCAATATCATCTTACCAAAGATCAGAAATACATCATAGCTTCTTGAGTAATCATTTACAACCACTAAAATGTACTTCTTTCCTTATCTGCTTTGAATCTTCACTGGCCCACATAAATCCATATGCATCAAATCCAATGGTCTGGTAGCACTGATATGTTTTTTATGCTTAAATAAGGATCTCATCTGCTCAACTTTGACACATGCTTCACAAATTTTATATTCTGCAAATTTCACCTTTGGTCGCCTACGGACCCAGTCCTTGGAAGCAAGCTTGTTAAGCAATGAAAAACTTACATAACTAAGTCTTTTGTGCTGAAGTTCTTGATTCTCACTTTGAGCATTATGAAATGTAAGGTCATCTCCCTATATATAGTCCATATCAGCCACATACATGTTTGTCACCCTTTTTGCCATAAAAATCACTTTTGTGAAATCAAATCGATAACAATACAATTTTCTGATTGAAATCTTATTTCATTATCCTTTTAACAGATTTGAGATACGCTCAATAGACTTAACATCAGTCCATTCATATAATAAATTTTTCTATTGAGTGTTCTAATAACTTTCTAGTTCTTCTAATAAAATGTGACCTTTTTTGTCATTCCCAAAAGAAACACCTCCACCTTGAAATGCTTTGAGGGAAAGGAAACTTTCAACATATATTCTTTGAGCAACCCATTATCCATATACTAGCAATAACTGCTCCTTCCTTCACTTACGTGCAAGAGATCACTTGTTAAATTTAGGAATTCATTTTAATCTAAGTCCTCAGTAAGTAAATAAGGGGGTAATTAACACTTTTCTTGTCTTGAGAAATAGTGCCACTTTCTTCAGCTTAGAATTATTTTGAGAATTCAATTTAGGACTAGGTCCTATTCTTCTTTTCTTTTGCTAAAGGTATCCTGTCAAACGTTCTTTAGAATTTTTTTTATTGCAGGGCAATTAATCTGTAGATGACCTTCCTTTCTACCGTGAGTGTACAACAACAAATTAGACACATTGATGTTTTTGCTATGAGTAAAGTGAGATGAAACCTTCTTCACAAACCCCAAACTTTTCCTGTTATTGTCTCCCTGATGTGTTGTTTCTAGAATTTTTGAAGAAGTAGTTCATTTGAGTGATTTGAACAACTCTTCTTTGACTTAGATCAGGTTCTTTTCTAGCTGAGTATTCCATTCTAGTGCAATATCTAGTTTTGTCTCAGCATCATTCAAACTAGCTTTTGGTTCAATTTGCAAGCTACTAGCCTTTTCTTTTCCATTTTGACAACCTTTTGTTTCTTCTTTCAATTTTTCACAAAAAGCTACAATTTACATTTCCATATCCAGAACATGTTTCTCCACTTCAGATAACTGAGAAATTAAGGCAAGTTTTTCATCTTGAATAAGATTTAATTGATTGTTTAATACATCCTTTTTAGTAGTTAGCTCAGTGATCAAATCAATAAAAATAACTGCTAACTTCCTCAACTTTTTAATAGAAAAGGTGTGTAGATTTTGCTTAAAATCAGATAGAGTTACCTCTTCCTTAGGTTCATCACTATCATCATCAAATTTTTGCCATGGATATAAACATTTGATTAAAGATCTCATCATCATCCTTCATATCCATCAAGAAGGCATCCTCTGGGTGCTCAAGACTCCTTTGGCTCACTTAAGGAATTTTTCCAAACAACAAGAGCCTTTTTTCAAAACATAGTCTGCAGCAGCCTTTCTGCTTTTTCTGTCAGGGATTTGATCCCTTGACTTATCTTTGTTGCCTCCAGCCTTGATATAATCTTTATGCTTCATTTTGTGCATTAGATAATCTCTGATAAAATATCTTGGTTTTCCACATTTGTGAGACCAATCATTAGAAGTGGCAGCTCTGTTAGAATTTTCCTTCTTATTGAAACCTCCATGTTCCCTTACAATTTTTTGAAACCTTCTAGTGAGGTATTCCATCTGATCTTCATTTTTCTCAGATTCATCACCTTCTGTTACCTTCAGATCTAATGACTTGTCCTTCTTAGTAGCATCATTTGCTCTATTCAACTCATGAGTTTGTAGATTACCAATCAAAACATCCATAGTCAACACCTTTAGATCCTTGGCTTTAGTAATTGCATCAACCTTGCTGGCCCATGACTTAGGAAGAATTCTGAGGATCTTCCTAACTTGCTTGCTAGGATGAATAGGTTTAACTAAGCATCAAAGCTCAGTTTAAATGGATGAGAACTTGGTATACATATCATGAATAGATTCCCCTTCTTTCATGGTATGATTTTTATACTGAGTAGTGAGCATATCCACTTTAGACTCCTTCATTTGCTTATTACTTTCATAAGCAGTACGTAAATAATCCCAAATATCCTTTGCAGACTCACAAACCGAGATTCGATTGTATTCTTCAATTCTAATTCCACATACCAACAACTTCTTAGCTTTGTAATTTTTTCAATTTTCTTCTTGTTAGCATCAGTGTATTGTTATCGAGTTTTAGGAATTACTCTAGTGATTTCTCCTTCCTTTACCTCCAAAGTGGGAACATGAAGACCATCAAGCACTATGTCCCTTAGCTCGCTATCTTCAACCATGAGAAAATTATGCATACGAGTTTTGCACCAACTATAGAATGATGAGGCTTAGTAGATGACTGACCTTCTTCTAGATTCAGTGGAGTTGCCATTTCTTCTTTAGGATCCACTCTAGTTGCCATTTCTTCTTTAGGATCCACTCTAAGTGTTAACCTTTTAGAGAGTCCTTTCTTTGATACCAATTGATGGAATGTATACATGCACTTAGTGTCTAAGGACCCTGTCCCTTGACAGAACAACAATCAATTAAAGAGTAAGAAAGGACAATAAAATCACACAAGTTGTTTTATATGAAAATTCCCTTGCTCAAGGGAGGAGAAAACAACGACCTGTATTCACAGAATTTTAATCCAACTCTATTCTCATCAAAGGAGCAAAGTGTGTGGTCACAAGTTCTTGCAATCAAGGAATCTAAATTCCTCGCCCTCACTGTGATAACTCTACCATAGATTTAAGCACTAAAGAAATTGTTTACCTACCCACTAAATTGACTAAATTTAACCAACTTTGATTTCACAAACTCATAATAGCTAACTCTAGCTAAATCTCAACAATGAAGAGCAAAGGCTTGCTAGTTATCAAATTCCTTTATAGTTTAGGAATTGATTTACAAGATGGAAGCACTCAATAAGAACAATGAAGTACATAAATTTAAAAAACTTTGACTTTGCTTAGTGTACTAGATGGATGAGAGCCTCACGAAAAATAACACCCACTTTGTGTAGAAATCATCAAACTCGCTTCTCAAGAAAGATTGAATATATATATATATATACCCAACATTAGCAGTATTTGGAGCATTTTTATTGGCTAGACAATTGCTGCATAGCAGGCAGATGCACATCAACAATAAATAAAATTGTTAGTGTACTGTTTGTTAGGTGTCACTTTTAGATTTGCAGCACACATGGGATCAGGTCCCTCATCTATTCCCATGGTTCGTTAAATTATCAAAACTTCATAATATCATTGTGTCTAGAGATTTAATGATTAAACTGTAATGAGGGAATTGTGTCTGTGGATTAATCTCCTGCATTTTTTCCATTAATGATGTTCATGTTAGTTGTTACTATTGTTCTTCCAAATCGTACTACCTATATATTCAAAATAATAATTGATGGTAACTTGTTTATGAACATCTGTTGACGGTAGTTCATATATTTTGTTTAGTCTGTATGAAAAATTTAACATTGCCAATTTTGATTCAAATTATGTTATAATTGTTACTACTTCCATGCATACTTTATAAATAAGGTAATATATAATACATCACTAAGAAATATGTGTATTCTAGTTTTGAATTTTGTTTAATAACAAAAACGTAGTATTTCAATGAATTAATTTAAATAATGGCTTACTTTGACAAAAGAAATTCTCTAATTGTATATCCAAACAACATTTATCTTTAAATAAAAATAATTTCATATTTCAAAATCATTATTTGAGACATTCTAAGAAGAGATTAGAAACTCCGTATATGTCACAGGAGAGAGAAGTATAGAAAAAAAAATTAAATTTGGTGAGAATTATTGATTTTGTCCCTGAACTATTGACAGTATTAAAACCACGCCTCTACTTGACTAGCTGGGTTTAAGTACACCCTTAATCTTGTAACATGAATGAAATATGTTCTAAATTTTTGTAAAGTTTAGGAGCGTTTTCAACACTTCTCTTGATTTTTTATAAAGATCTTCCATGCGCCTACAAGAGTTTGAGACTACTTGCTATGTCATATGACAGATCGAGGGTGTATTTAAGTTCAATTAGTCAAGCGGAGGCGTGTTCTTAAGGCTGTCAATAGTTCAGTGACCAAACGAATAATTTGCACCTAGTTCAAGAGTATCTTCTATACTTCTCTCTATGTCACTGTGACACCCCAATCTTTTCTAGCTAAAACTAG
>DF360342.1:8155-31574 GCA_000787875.1 Solanum virginianum | reverse complement strand
TACTAGGCCGGAAAGTCAAAATGGGTTAAGAAACAAGTACAAAAATGGCTTTACTAGATTTTTTGGTCAAGTAATTCGAAAGATAATTTTTTGTGGCAAAGTTACTTAACCAGAAGAATATATGACAGGTCCGCATCGTGGACTTGTCCTACCATAGTTCAATTTTTGCCCTGAAAATTTTTTCTGGAGAAAATGAACATAAATGAAACAAGTCCGTGTCACATACTTACTTCATCACAATATCCATTTTTAGTTTTAAGTAGGAACATTCTTGTCTTTTTTTCATCCCTCCTAGACTAAAACTCCATCATTTTGAGACTATTCCTCCCCAATATCAGTACCCTAAGCACAATTCTTCTTAAAAACGCATAAATTATTTTAAGAACAAATATTAGGAAGAAAAGAAGAAGGCAAGGGTTGAAAACGATCCTTCAGTTCTTTAAAAATTTTTTGTGCTACAGGTATGTAAGGCCACCCAAAAGATATTTTAAGTTTGTTTTAGTATCTATTATTGACTACTAATTTCCACCAAAATTAAACTGTGAGTTGAATTTAAGTTTTCTTATTCCTTTTCAAGTAAATTCTCTTGAATTTCATGCATATGCTATTTTCTTTGAAGTGAATTATGATGCTTAATTATTATATTATTAAATTAAGTTGTGAAGTCAAGACATTTATGTTGCATTTACAAGAATCCTACAGAATTCATTTAAAGCTATCAAGTCAAAAGTATGAATTGAGTTAAAGAAGTATCTTAAATTATATTTTGAGCATAAGTTGTTCATGAAGCCTTTTTAGTATATCTTGAACATACATATGAGTACCTCTAAATAGTTATTTTGAAATTGCATTGAGAAATAAACTATAGCTTTATGTATTCATTGAATGGAGACTCTATTCTTTTAAATAGAAGTGATAAGTTGAGAAAAGTTAAAGTTGGGCTAATTTTAAGTACATAAACATCAGTATGTCTTATTGTTTTGATGATTAACAAACTCTATCGAGGACCAGGCAAGACATCAGGCTTCCATGCTAAATCAAGTTGTGGAGAATAACTTGTAAAACTGCTGTGGCTGGTGAGAAGTATTTTAGACTTGTACTGAAGGACCAATGGTTCATAAGTTGTACCCATAATAGCATAAAACATTAGTATGTATTAAGTGTGGTGATGACTAACAAACTATACCAAGGACCAGATAAGACATCAGGTATTCATGCTAAACCAAGTGGTGGAGAACAACCTGTAAAGCTATTTTGGTTGGTGAGAAGTCTTTCAGAATTATACTAAAGGACCAATAGTCCATAAGCTGTACCCACAACAACATAAAAGAAAGAAGTCCAAGGTTTCAACATAAGTTTTTTCAAGCATATTTCAAACTGAAGATTTTTGAGTTAAAAAAGCTTCTCCTTGGCTTCTTGTGCAAGAATACAGCAAACCTAGACAAGGGACCTGATAGGCTACGTCTGTAGTTCTCTATCTTATGTGAGTGTATTATGTTACTCAGTATAAGATTACTCCTCAACTAAGAAGGTAAGTAATCAGTTTCCTTTCTAGTCGATTAGTGTGTGGAAGCATACCTCGTAGATAGTGGTGTGGTCTTATGGTGTGTGTGTATTTTAGTCTAACTACTCAAGTGTCATAGGTTAGACTGAAACAGACCTTGTGAAGTGCTCATTACTTGTGCTAGCTGTACAAGTTATCTGTGTTGTAAGGGAAAGTGGAGAAATAACATGTGTATTATATTTCTTTACTTTGCTCTTAGTGGATTTGGTTGGTAAATCCTGTGGTGACAGGTCGTGGTTGTTCCTCCCTTGACTAAGGAGTTTTTCAATGTAAAAATAATTGTGTTTTTATCTTCTACTATTATTTTTGTTTTGAGTTCTGGATTGTTGTTCTTTGAGGGACCTGATAAGTTATCAAGCTAGGAGCACGCCAACACATCAATTGGTATCAGAGCAGGGATCTCTAACAGGCTCACACCTTGAGATTTCCTGTAAAACAAAAAGGCTGCTCCACTCTACCTAGAGGAAGGACAATCATCTACTAGGCCACCAAGGTTTAATGGTAAGTACTATGGGTGGTGGAAAGGTAGGATGCATGATTTCTTGATAGCTAAAGATAGTTAACTCTGGGATATTGTTCTAGATGGTCCCTATGTTCCTATGATGGAGGTGAAAGAAAGAGATGCCACCAAATCCGTTCTACAAACCAAACAACAGTACTCAGAAGTTGATAGGAAGAAAATAGAGAAAAACTACAAAGCAAAAAAATTGATTGTGTGTGGCATAGGAGCAAAGGAGTATAATTGGATTTCAGCTTGTGAGTTTGCAAAATAAATATGGAACTATCTGAAAAATGCACATGAAGGAACTGAACAGGTAATAGAGTCCAAAGTGGATATGCCAACATCTTAATATGAAGATTTCATCATCTATGAAGGAGAGACCATACAAGAAATGGAGACCAAATTCTCTGCAATAACTAATAAGCTTAAGTGTCTAGGAGAGCCCATCAATCAGAGCAAACATGTTCGTAAGATTCTGAGAGTTCTTCCCAAGTCTTGGGAGAGCAAAGTAGATGCTATTACTGAGTCAAAGGACCTGAAAACCTTGAGGATGGATGTTCTCGTTGGTATACTTTGTAGACATGAGCTGCATAAAAAGTAGGATACAACAAAAAGAGAAGGGAAAAAGGATAAATCACTAGCATTAAAGACTGTTCAAAGTGATGAGGAGATTGATGGTGTTGATATGACCTATCTTACCAAGAGATTTAAAAAATTCATTAGACAAAGTCATGGCTTAACTAAGCAGGGAAATGCAGGAAGAGCATATGGTGCCACTGATCTATGTCATGGTTGTGGAAAACCTAGACACTTCATCAGAGAATGTCCACATGAAAAAGATAACCACAAAGAAGGACAGAGAGCTGGGAAGGATAGAAGGAAGGAACAGGTACCTGACAAATTCAAGAAGAAGGTAGTTGCAGTTAAGATAATGATAAAGGCACTAGGAGTTTGGTGAAATTCCTCTAGCAATTTTGAAGAGGAAAAACCACCTGAAGACTCTTCCATGCTTGTAGTAAAAGATGATGATGAAGTCTATGATGGCCTCTTTGCATTGGCTCAGTCAGATGATGATGAAGAGGTAACACTGCTACACCTTAAAGATAATTTTGATCTTTACTCTACTAGAAAGTTGAAGAAACTAGCATGTGTTCATATTAACTCCATATTTGAATTGACCACTGAGAAGGACTTGCTAAGCAATAGTGTAGATGAGTCATAGGATGAAAAAATTGTGTTGACAACTCAAGTGTCTGATCTTAAGGTCAAGATTGTGACCCTTGAAATGAGAAGGGGGAGCTACTGAAACTTATGGAAGCTAAAAGTAAGTCTGATGCTAAATTGAAAAGAAAGATCAGTGAAAATGAATCCATTTTGGAAGAGAAACTGAAGGAGGATGAGTTAAAGTTAAACTTGGACTTGGAAAGAAACTCTGTGATTAAGAAGGACCTGATAAAAGTTAAGAAAGATTTGAAAAAGTCTATGAAGTGGACTGCTTCATCCAAACGCCTGGGAGAGATGTCTTGGAGTTGGAGTTCTGAAAAAAAAAGGGGCTGGGATATGTTAACAAGATTAATCCTCCCTACAACCCAAATAGTAGGTATGTATCTGTTGTGGACAATCTCCTGTATGTGCACTGCGGTAGAAATGACCATTTGAAAGAAAAGTGTGAAGGTTTGAGGAGAACTTTAAACAATTAGAAGTCGTCTCACCTTGAGAAGAAAGAAGTGAAAGAGGGACCGGTAGAAATGACCATTTGAAAGAAAAGTGTGAAGGTTTGAGGAGAACTTTAAACAATTAGAAGTCGTCTCACCTTGAGAAGAAAGAAGTGAAAGAGGGACCAGGTCCTAAGCCTATGCGAAGGACTCAACTAGGAAGTTTGTAATTAGGAATTTGTCTGCCTATTGGTAGCTCAAACTAAAATGGGTTCCCAAAACAAACTTTTGATCTCTTGCAAAAATAGTCCAAAGGAAGTAGTCAGTGCTGATATAAGGAAGGTGGATGCTTAAAGCACTTGATTGGAAGGACTAAAAACTTCCTTATGTTGAAGGCTTTTGAAGAAGAAAGTGTTATTTTTTATGGTGATCTATAAGGGATTAAATCATAGGCATAGAAAAGACATGATAGATGTGATAATGCTGAAGGGCTTCATTATTGTGTTCTCAGTGTCTCTCAAAATAGCAACAAAGAATATGAAGTTAGAATCCCATCAGGCAAATTACATGGTTACAAATTCATCAACAAAGGAGGCAGTGTTGATAGCCTTGATGCTGGTCATATGAAAATGTGAGGGATTAGAGGAAGTATATCTATGTATGAGGCTTTGTAGTGCCTAGGATTAAGACAACTGATATGGGTACCAAGTCTCTCTTTGGACCTGTCTCTTTATGGCTAAAGAGTGTTCATTAGGTATCTGAGGTACTACTCACAGTCTATAAAAATCAGTTCTATTTATGCATGTAACAAATCAATAATCTCATAGGGATAAAGGAAAAGAACTGGAGAAGAATCACATAGGAACTAGGTACATTACCAGGTTCGTATTCTGATCATAATATCTTGCTTCATTAATGTGATGTTCAGGACCTATCATGTTGAGTCAACTTTTCCCTGAATTGACATTATCTCATACTAGTCCTCGAAGAGTCACAACCAATCAGGGACTGGACGCCCTATCTCACCATGTCTGGAAGTTAGGAAAATTCTCTCTCACAGGCCAATGTTGAACTCGACACCAGTAACTCTAAAAATATCAACACTCCACCTCCTACTCCTATTCATGAGTCCGCAAAACTTGTAGATCGTAACCCTCTTTTTCTCAAACCTTTTCCTTCCTCTCCCACTGCTACTTCACCTACCATGTCTACACTATTAAAGTCTGAAACACCTAGTCTCTTTCCTAATAAAAACCCTATAGAACCATCTCTCAGTACCAAGGACAATCAAGGGAATACATTACCGCTAGGTCATACATCATCCTTTCTCTCAGAAAAAATATTTTGATGGAGAGATTCCAAAAGAAAAGGGGACTTAATCTAACATTCTGGCTGAAGGACTTGAGTGGGTGGCTAGGAATCTTCTAGATTTGAAAGATGGTCATCAAAGTACTAGGGAGGAACCTATCTCCCCTGATCTTACTCTGTCCTTAGGAAAGCCTATTTATGATGGGACTCTGGCAAGTGATATTCGACCAGTAAATATTGCTAAATCAAAGGAGAATGTACAAAAGGATGATGATGAGGAAGATAGCATGCCATTATCCTAGAGAATCAAAAGGTTCAGTGTCCACTCTAAACCTATCTTTACCAGGGACCAAGTTAGACAGGACAAAGAGAAACAAAAGGATGGTAAAGGGAAGAGCAGTGTGGTGGTCCGAAGTTATACAACCAGGGGTACTAAAAAGAAACTATTAGGAGATGCTATGAAAGCTAGCAAACAAAAACACATCTCTAAGAAGAGATTGAGAAAAACCACTGTTGTTGAACCTGACATACCTGAGGAAAATGTAGTAAATATTGAAGAGGATGAAGACGTTAATTGGACTTATTCTGAGGAAGAAACTGATGAAGTAAGAGAATCTGTTCCTAAGGCTCAAAAGAAAGAAATTACCAAAGGAAAAGGGAGAGAGTTTGTTTCCACTAGGGAACCAGGTTCTCAAAAACTGATAAAAGTCTTACAAAGGATCAAAGGTTGAGTTTTTTATGACACCAGAATAAGTTAAATGGTCGAGTATTTGAGCCTGCTACTAAGAATAGCCCAGGCATGAGGGAGTTGGTAGATGCAGTGGAAGTTCAAGGTTGGGGTCACTTATTTGATTGGCCTGTTCGTTACTTGCATGAGTGGGAAGTGAAGAAATTTTATGTTAATCTTGAAATACAATCAGATGGAAACTTCATGACTAGGGTTAGGGATACTTCATTCAGGGTAGATGAAAAGTTGCTAGGGGATATTACATGTTAAGGCTGAAGGGATAAGAACTATGGCTGACAAATCTCCTTCAAAGGAGTTTTTAGTTGAGGCTGGAAAACTGAGGAACTTGACCTCTTTAGCTGTTACCAAAAAGCTCCTTAAGGGTCAATATTAGCTGTACTTTGAATTTGTTAACAAAGTGCTTCTCCCTCGGTCTAAAAAGAGAACAATTACTACAATGGTTGACTTGTACTTAATGGAAAAATTAAGTACCTTGGTCAAAATAAATCTTCCACTGATCATGATGGAGCACATGACCAAGGTATACAATACGACAGAGGGAAAACATGGGCTTGCATAGAGCTACCTACTCAACTGGGTGTTTGGGCACTATGGAATTGAATTGGGTAGAGGTGTCATGGGGACCTTGAAGTAGTCATTCTCTTTCAACACACTCTCTCTCTGAATGTGAGATTGGTGAGCTGAAGGCTAGTGGCAAAAAATCTCCATGTCTGGTTTAGTTGAACAGAATAAAGCCTTAAAAGCTCAAGTAAAGAAACTGACTGAAGCATTGGCAACCAAAGATGCTGAACTTGTTATGATGCATGTAGAGTTGGTCAATGGAACTAGAGAAGGACCTAGTGCTGCTGAGGTGACAGAGCTGAGGGAGGTAAATGCCCAGTTGACCAAGGAGGTGAAGTTCCTCACCCAGCAGCTTCTAGAGGCTCACAGAGATCACAGTATGAGCATAGCCAAGCTAATTGAATCTCTGGCCATCAAGCTCTCCCATTCCTAGGTTCCTTTGCTCATGATTGTTCCCATTATTCTCTAGGTCTCTAGCCCCTGTTCTCCCTGTAATGGTTGCAGTTTATTTTTCACTTCTGAAAAGCTTGTTCTCGTTAGATGTTTTGACCCGGTCCTGGGAAGTTCATGTTTTTGAAATGGTGATTGTGAATGGAATATAACATGGCATGACTCTAGTTTTATTTGTGCATATTTGATCTGATCTCTGTTCCTTCTTTTCTATGTAATTGCTTTAATTGTGCTTTACCCTGTACCTGATATTTTATGATTGTGATCGTATCTCAGTTTACTATTTTCCTTTTAATGATGCCAAAAAGGGGAAGATATGATCATGAATTCAGGGGGAAGATGCTGATATGATCAATACAAGGGGAATATGTTTGGAATGGACAAGGAAAAGACAAGCACAATTTCAGGGGGAACTGATCATAGGTTGAGGTAAAGTTTGTCATCATCAAAAAAGGGCAAGTGTTAAGTACATAAATATCAGTATGTCTTATTGTTTTGATGATTAACAAACTCTACCAAGGAATAGGCAATATATCAGGCTTCTATGCTAAATCAAGTTGTGGAGAACAACCTTTAAAGCTGCTGTGGTTAGTGAGAAGTCTTTCAGAATTTTACTAAAGGACCAATGGTTCATAAGTTGTACCCATAACAACATAAAACATTAGTATGCCTTAAGTGTGGTGATGACTAACAAACTATACCAAGGATCAGATAAGACATCAGGTATTCCTGCTAAACCAAATAGTGGAGAACAACCTATAAAGCTGCTTTGGTTGGTGAGAAGTCTTTTAGACTTGTACTAAAGTACCAACGGTCCATAAAATGTACCCACAACAACATAAAAGAAAGAAGTCCAAGGTTTTAGCATAAGTTTTTTCAAGAATATTTCAAATTAAAGATTCTCGAGTTGAAAAAGCTTCTCCTTGGCTTCTTGTGCAAGAATACAGCAAACCCAGATAAGGGACCTGATAGGCTAGGTCTGTAGTTCATGTGTCTTGTGTGAGTGTATTGTGTTACTCAGTGTAAGATTACTCCTCAGTTAAGAAGGTAAGTAATCAGTTTCCTTTCTGGTCAATTAATGTGTGGAAGCACACCTCGTAGACAGTAGTGTGGTCGTACGTTGTGTGTGTGTGTTTTAGTCTAACTACTCAAGTGTCATAAGTTAGACTGAAATAGACCTTGTGGATTACTCATTACTTATGCTAGTTGTACAAGTTGTCTACATTGTAAGGGAAAATTGAGAATTAACGTGTGTGTTGTATTTCTTTACTTTGCTCTTAGTGGATTTGGTTGGTAAATCCTGTGGTGACAGGTCATGGTTGTTCCTCCTTTGAGCAAGGAGTTTTTCCACATAAACTCATTATGTTTATCTTCTGCTGTGATTTCTGTTTTGAGTTCTTGATTGTTGTTCTTTGAGGGACCTGATAAGTTATCAGGCTAGGAGTACACCAACACATCAGCAAGTCCCAAAATATCAAATGAGTATTTGAGTAATTTCACTCTTAAATTATGAGCATATAAGTGATTTTTTTGGAGTAACATTGTGCATTGATATGCGTAAGAGTAATAACAACTCGAACTCATAAATTACGTAACCAGTGTAGGATGAGATTGTACCAATATTTATATGGCTCTTCACTTGCCTCTGAGAAGGACTATTAGATGGATCCATAAGTTAAGTTTGTCCCTTATGCTGCCAAGGTATTGAATAGCTCTAGCAACATGGATAAGATGTTACATCATCATGAAACTCATAGTGATGGTGGTTGGTTAGAGAAATTTTTCAAGTTAAAATATATTATTTTTATATATTGAGTTATATTTGATTATACATTAATTTCAAATATTTCATTTACATTACATTACTTTTGTTGCTGAGTTATTTTGAGTTAAGACTTTGAGTTGAACATCTTATCCTGAGTTCTTTTTTGGCCATTTAAACATACTTGTACATTTCACGTACTGATGTCATTTCAACCCGTATCCTTTTATTACGTAGACACAGGTGATAAAGATCCTCAACAGGCGTACATGTTGAAGATCCAGCTTTTCCCACTCAGCTATTGATGAGGCCTCTTTGTAGTCCGAGGCATATTCATGTCTTTATTACTACTAATGTTCTTTTTTTTTTTTTTGAGGTTGTCGTGGACCTGTCGCAGTATTTGATTCAGAGTTAGTATTTAGAGGCTTCATAGATTAAGTTATGCCGTGCTTTAGTTTATCTTTTCAGTTTACCCTTGAGACAACTTTAAGATTGCTTAACTTTATTGAGACTTTAGTTGAGTTTTGCAGTTTATTAAATTCTTGCCCATTTCTATGATTTATAACTTCCACTTTATATGATAGCCATGCCAAGTGATTCTCTTTGGGATATAAATGGCTTTCGAGTGTCGGTCTTATCAGGGGTATAGGCTCGAGCATGAGAGTCACAAACATCGATCTATGCATTTAATCCATCACAAACATAGAATTTTACTAAAGGACCAATCACAAACATCGATCTATGCATTTAATCCATCACAAACATAATCAACCATTTTTATATGTGTACCTCCTCTTATAGACATAATGCAACATTTTCATGAAAGAAAATTACAAATTAGCAAAGTTAACGAGAGTAAATAGATACATATATAGTCTATTTTTGCTTGTTTAATTATTTGGAGGGTAATAGGGATTTATTTTTAAGAAGTAACTTGAAGAATTACTTTTCCAACATTAGAGCTAGAAAATAAAGATGCTAAACTCTCCAAAAAGCTCTCAATACCATTATAAATTTTGTGCTTGGACTTTATTTTACCTTCCCTTAAGTGAATTTTCATCTCCTTTACAAATTCCTCAAAGTGATCATAATAGGAACTCAGTATAAATCCTTTCATTATAACTTCTTTCCCCACCAAGTTCAACAAATTCCTGACTCCTTCTCTTTTTGCCCAAATCTACAAAATACAATTTTAAAAAAATATTCAAATAATTTAAAGAGTTAAAGAACGAAAGGAAATCAGATCATTAATTTTGAATACTAGATAATTATAATAACATATAAAAATACCTTATTATACTCAGATATCATCCCACAAAGTACAATGCGAGCTCCGTGATTGACGTGATTAAGAACAGCCTCAAGCATTTTACCACCAACATTATCAAAATACACATCAATTCCATCTGGAAAATATCTATAAGAAATATTATTATTATTTTGGATTATAAGTAATAATCTCTCTCTAAAAAAGTAGTTCATAGTAATTAAGGGAAAAAGGGTTTAGTAGTACCAAATACTTTACAAGATAGGAAAAAATGTAAGAAGCCTAATTTACTTGGTTAATGCATCATCATAGTCTGTCTCTATACGATAATTAAAAACTTCATCGTACCCACACTCTTCTTTTAACAGCTTCACCTACAAAAATAAAACAATGAATATACAGTAATTTTGAATATTTCCTTCTTTCTACTTTATGTAGTATCATTGATTCAAGATTCAATCATTGATTCAAGATTCAATCTTCTAAATTTTGATCGTAAATTGAAACATAGAAGCTTTATATTTTTTTACACAAAATTTATATACTTGAAAGTTACATAAAAAATTCTATAAATCACAATAATTAACTATTTAAAATATTTAGAAGACATAAAATGAAATTTCAGTTCAATCAAAGAAAAACTTGGTTGACTCTAGAAATTTAAATTGTTCAACATAACTTGAGACAAAGGCACTACTAAAATATCATTATTTTCCTATTGAAAAATGTCCAGTGCTATTTTTACAGATATTTTGATTGAATCGGTGAGAAAAGAAAAAAAATAGTAGTAGCAATGTTTTCATACCAAAAATTAGGGAACTTCCAATTATTTTATGAATATTTATTTTCTACCATGTATTTTTTTCGATGAATTGATTTAGTGAAAAATGAGTAGGAAAGCATGCCCTATAGCACAAGCTTTTTACTAATTGCAGGGTCGTCTCGACCATAAGGCCATTAAAGCAATCACTTGAGACCTCAATTTTTTTGAGGCCCCCACTTTCTCCCATATATATATATATATATATATATATATATATATATATATATATAGAGTGTTGAACCTGCAACCTAGCCAATGGAATTTGAGCACAAAATCAACCAAATTTCATTTATTCATAATTTTTTAAAAAAATAAATAGAAAATATAATATAAAGATCGTTTTAATAATGATAAATGAAATAGTGTTTAGTGAATTGTTGCATCATTTCTTATGTAGCTATCTATTATATTGCCTCATTTATACTTTGATGATTATCATAAACCAATACTATTATTATTCTTATATTTACTTTTTTAAGGAAAAGAAACATATACATACATTTTAAAGGAAAATAATAATTCTTATATTGTTAATAAAAATCTTAAAAACTATTTATTCTTTCAATTTATTTATTTTAATTTTCCTTTCACTATTTTTATTATCTCACAATTGAATATTTTAAGTCTTTCAAATGGTCAAATTTTCTACATTATAGAAAATCTATTGTTATGTATTTATAATAAGATCAAATTTATTTTTTTTGTATCTTCTTCTTTATTTCAATTACTAAACTTAATCAACACTACTTTAATATCGCTATATTAACTTATTCAGCACAACACTATTTCAATATCATACTATAAACTTTTCAAATTTTTGAGTTAGGTTTTATTATTCTAACTCTGTTATATATTTTTCATTGAAAATTTATATTGTTTATATTATAACTTCATAATGTCCACGTATATTCTACTTTCGGACCTCATTTGTAGGACTACACTTAATATGTTATAATTATTCAATTTATATATGAGGCCTCTCTATGAAGTTTGGCTTTGGGCTTCCAAACTTGTTGAGACGGCCTTGACTAATTGGTGTTGGAAAAAATTTTCTTTCATATACTGAGAAAATATTTATTTTTTATACAATGGATAAATAAAAATAAACGAAGAGAAATGCAACAACAATAATGATACCTTATCATTAGAGCCTACACTTCCAACAACTCGACAACCTTTAATTTTGGCTAGCTGACCAGCTATGCTCCCAACTCCTCCTGCTGCTGCCGATATGTAAATATTTGATCCTGGTTTAGTATTCCTAGCTTTTCTATGCCCACCCATGCTGTTAATCCAGGCATTCCTGTTATAAATGTACACCAAGTAATATAAATTAATTACACTTGACTTTATTTGATTTAAAAGTTCGTTAAGATACGTTTTTTATTGAGAAAATGATCAAAAGGGATCATATTAGAGTGAGAGATTTCTTGTGGTGTTTACCTAAGCAACTAAGATAATCTGGCAGGACAATCCCATCGGCAGGATTAACCTTCTCAAGCAAATTAGAAGGCATAACTCTAAATTCAGCAACAGGGAAAATACGACTCATCACTATTTCTCCCTCTGAAAATTTGGCATCCTTAGATCGAATCACCTTCCCCATTCCAAATGTTCTTATCACCTGCTATTTTTCATTGTACTCATTACTTTAGCATCATATTAGAGCTATAAAGAAAAATAATTTCGGTTTACATTTTATGTGTCCATTTTCCTTCTGAGTCTTTTCAGAAAGTGTCACTTTTTATCCCTAGTGATTTTTTTAATATAATTGTTAGACTTTATAGTTGGTGCGAAATGAGAAATGAAAGTTAAATGGATAAGGAAAATGTGGTGTTAATTAAGTAAAGGGAAATGAAAAGTTATTTCTTCCTCATCGGTAAAATAGAGGAAAAGCATTATCCTTATATTAGGAAACACGTCTTC
The DNA here is from genome assembly GCA_000787875.1 of Solanum virginianum. Classification (NCBI taxonomy): domain Eukaryota; kingdom Viridiplantae; phylum Streptophyta; class Magnoliopsida; order Solanales; family Solanaceae; genus Solanum; species Solanum virginianum. The sequence goes on along the minus strand of DF360342.1, from coordinate 19,008 downwards.
AGCAAATGATGTGATTGATAAATTTTCTGGACAATTTATTTAACCAATCTCAATATTTTCCTAATGAATTATTTATTAATTAATTTAATTTATGAATTATTTATTAATTAAATTAATACGCGAAGTTAGTGAACAGATGAGACTGTTCTGAACAGGTAGATTCGTACCCAACACTGCCTATAAATAGAGGCCATTGCTGCATTTTTTAAACACGAAATTTTTCTCTTCTTCTACATAAATTTTCTTACAAAGTAAAATTCGAGTATGTGTGAAGCCATTGCTGTTTCTTTGAGTTCGCTGAAAATTACCAGAGTTTGATGTACCGCTACTTGTAATCGTTAATCCGTTTTATCATCGGAGCAATAATCCATAAACCTCGGATACAGTGAGGAGATTAAATTAATTAAGGACATACAGTGTATTTTGTGGATTCAAATTGGTTTTGATTTTCTTTATTTATTATTTCTACTATTGTTTGAATACAAGAAGGACTAGCAATAGCATCTGCAAGAGTACAATGTTTAAATAACATCTTGATAGGTTACACATATTTTTCATTTAAGTCTCGATCAAATAATTAAATTGAAATGAAGAAAATAATAAATCTGATCGAGTGGAATTTGAGGAGGAGAGAGCCCATCATGGAGTCCACTCAATTGAGTGCGCACGTATGGATCAACGGAGATATAGAGAAGTTGTAATGCTACATGTCCATCTGGTATGGAATCCTCTCGTAGCGATAAAGTGAGAGTGCGAAACTTAATATGGTTAGAATTGGGAACCCTAGTTGGTGCATAACTGGCAACGAACCACTCTCTGCTCTGCACTTCCGTAGTAGCTATTTTTCGTATGTATAATTAATATTGTGCAGGACAGATTATGTATATAGGCAATGAGCCGCTGAGGCAGGTGTGATTATTGTGGTGATATTTTTGTGGCCCCCAGACTAGACTACACGTAGTGGTGGTCCTTGTGCTGCCAAACTTTTCACTAATGAAATAAATAATTAAAGGTTCAATGTAAATTCGTGTATCTTATTGTTGCAGATTTGAGTTTTCGAAAACAACCTCTCTATCTCTATGAGATAGTGATAAGATCTGCGTATGTTTTACCCTCCCCAAACCTCACTTATGAGATTGCACTACATCAGAAGTATTGCTTCAAATTCCTTCTTCGAATCATAGAGGCCATGAGCTCTGGATATTATATGTATCGGCGATGAGCTCAGCTGATCAGGCGGTGTAACTATTGGTAGTGGACTGGTGGTTCTTGAGGTGTAATTTTTCTAGTCCAAATTAAAGAAGATGATATTACATGATGGAGAATTCTGACGATTAGCATTTACTCTTCTGGATAACGTGTATTACATAAAATAATACATTTATTTAGGAGTGGCAAAATGAGTAAGTTATTTGGGTATCTATCAAGATTTACCTATTTTAAATGGGTTGAGTACCCAACAAATTTAAGATAGATAAAAAACAAAAAACAAAAATTTACATAGAATGCCCACCAAATGTAGTGGTTTAGATCTTTTGCCCTCCATAAGAAAAGTCTTACAAAAATGTCCTTTTTTCATTTTAAGTTGGATCAAGGTACACCTCATATGGGTAAAATTTTTAAAAGACATTTCTTATGAGGAGCAAAATATCAAGACCACCTCTTATGGGGGTATTTTTGAACATAACCCAATAAAAAATGGGTAAAACTCATATTTACCCATTTAAAAATGGGTAATTTTAATGAGTAATACGGGTAAAAGAGGTTAGTTCATAATGTAAATGAATTTTTTGTAGGAAGAAGTTGGGGTGGGTAAATTTTTTTGAATTTTCAAAAATGAAATTAACTTTTTATTGGGAGAAGAAAAAATTAATTTTTAAAAAACATTTGGGGGTAGGGGTGTAAATCAGTCGATTCGATTTTTATAAATTATTGGTTTGACTTATCAATTTTTAATTTTTAAATATTCTAAATGTCACTCCCCGAGAGGGTACCCTAGGCTTAACTGACACTCGGAGACTATTGCTAGCCCCCAAGCGAATCACCTGGTCCCATCATACTCGTTCAATCAGTAAATCAGTGGAAGATACTCGAGGAATAATAAAATCTAGTAGTAGGCTACAAGACTTATCAACTCTGTCTATCATAAGAAACAAGATCAATAAAACAATTCAGTCTGGAAGGGAAAAAGGAAACCCCAACGTCATCCATCATCAGTCTATATCTATGAAGCCTCTATAACTACTGTCTAAGAAGGTACCATGACAGGCCATGGCTACCACAGTCCAAATAAAGAACTCAAAAGAAATAAAATCAAGTAAAGATGTCCTCCGAAGGCAGGGGAGGACTCACCAAGTCTGAAATGAAGGAACTTTGAACCTCAACGATTCGCCTGCTGAAGTCCTCTGCCTACTGAATCTGCATCACAAAATGATGCAGTGCCAAAGGGCTGTTAGTACATGGAATGTACTGTATGGAAAACGGGCTAAAGTAAATAATATAAGCAAGATAATATAGTAAGACATCAGCTCATCCATCACTCAATCTCAACTCATAATAAGGAACAAGGCTCCATCACATCATCATCAATCAGGACACATACTATCATATCAACCTCAGAGTACTATCAATATGAAAATCTAGGATTTTCTCTAACCGATAACCACCATCTATAAGCCGATGATGGTACAACGAAGAGATGTCATTGCCACATCTGCCCAATACCTTGTCGGGGTAAAGGATGAATCTATCAGGGGATCCCAAAAGTCTATCAAGTCCTCTGCGGGACAAAGGAAACATTTTTATCCTATGTTGGCCAGATAGTTAATGAGTGCGAGTGTGCCTCACTCTTACCCATTTTGGTGCTAATATTTCTCCCAGGACTCGACATGCTCATAAGTCTATCAACATCAGGATGGTTATACAACTAATCTCCCTCAGACAAGGACCTCCACTCATCCGATCATCTATCGACTCAAGGGATTAAGAACATTATTAAAGTTCCAAATTTTATCTCTAAAAGACCTCTAAGGATCTCTCTGTCAATCAGTTTTAGCAACATTATCCTCAACACTCACTCAATTCAAGACACGGACCATAACAATTATACATACATACATGACCCAGGCTCTACACACAACTTCTAGCTTCATTCATACACTCTTTAGCAATTATACATATACAGTCTATGCAATAGTTCAGATAATCAGTTAATCAGTTAATCAAATAAGTCAAATTGTGATGATCATCAAATTAAGAAAATATATGTAGATTAACAATAGTTTTAAGAAACCATGCAAGAAGTTGACAAATCAGACTCATCAACTTCATCTATCAACCTACTACGTTCAACGGGGCATATGAACAACCTCTAACCATGCAAGAAGTTGACAAATCAGACTCATCAACTTCATCTATCAACCTACTACGTTCAACGGGGCATATGACAATCCCATATTTTGGGTAGCCTTTATAAACCTAGGATGAAGATTGTACTAATCTTCAATAAGAATTAGACTCAAGCTCTCAATCCTCAGAGCTTTCCTGTCTTTCCTCTCAAAGTTTTCTTGCGTAAAAGCTTAAGAAGAATGAGTTCTAGAAACCCTTAATCGATTTAAAATGACTTTAAAAATATGTTTTAAGACTTAGGATAGGATGGGGAATGACCAAAAGAACTTTTATTGAATTAAAAGAATTTTCTTTTAAAGTTGCGGACCAATACATTATCTCAAATTTTTGGAATTTCAAGTTTCCGTCGAAAAATTAAAGAAAAGAACAAGTGTTACTCCACGCCCCCTCCGCATTGTGCCAGGGGTAGGGATCGACACTATTTTTGCGTTAATTAGCAAAAATTATATTTCGACCCAGTGGCTCTAAAATCTGGTCGAGTCCATTTTCCCACTTGATGTTTTACACTGATCTCAAATACGGTCTCGAATTTCCCATCAGAGCTCTGGAAGACGCATTATGTGCATGATTACATTCTAAGGGCATTTTAGTAATTTTAGGGGGTGATATCATCTCTCCCTCGGGATCATTCGTCCTCAAATAATGAGTAAAAGCAGAATAAAACCTGAGTAGACTCAAAATTCATCTCTTAACTCACCCCTCACTTGAGAACTCTCGAACTCTCAACTATCCATCACCTTTTACATCTCTATCTTAGACTCAAGAATATAATTAATACATTAACTCAAGAAAGAAACTTCAATAGCATTCAGGATAGAGACATTACCTTCAATATCATTGTCATTCGACATGAATAGGTGTGAGTATTTGAGTTTCATCACTTCCTCAGCTTCCCATGTAGCTTCCTCAATGAATTAATTCCTCCATAGAACTTTGAAGGAGGGTATCTCCTTATTCCTCAGCTTACGAACTTGTCGATCAAGGATTTGGATTAGAATTTCTTTGTAGGATAGGCTATCTTTCACTCCCGTACTCTCAATAGGAATTGCCAAAGCAGGATCCCCCAAACACTTCTTCAGCATAGAAATGTGGAACACCGGATGAACTCCATTTAGCTCGGAAAGCAGGGCTAGCTCATAAGTGACCTTCCCAATCCTCCTTATAATCTGGTATGGTCCGATATAACGTGGACTCAATTTTCCTTTCTTACCAAACCTCATGACACCCTTTATGGGTGACACCTTCAAGTATACCCAATCATCCATCTCAAACTCCAAGTCCCTTCTCCTCACATCTGTGTAAGACTTTTGGAGACTTTGTATGGTCCTCAACCTTTCTTTCATGACTTTCGCCTTCTCCATAGACTGATAGACAAGATCGGGTTCAATCAATTCAGATTCACCCACCTCAAACCAGCTAATTGACGATCTACATCTCCTCTTGTACAAAGGTTCATAAGGGGACATCTGAATACTGGCATGGTAACTATTATTGTACGCGAATTCAATCAATGGCAGATGATCATCCCAATTTCCCTTGAGGTCGATGACACAAGCTCTCAATATATCCTCCTAAGTCTGAATGGTGCGCTCTGCCCATCTGTCTGAGGATGAAAAACTATGCTCAGATTTATTTTTTTACCCAATCCATCTACAAAATTAAGAGGTGAATTGAGCTCCTCTATCTGAGATAATAGACAAGGGAACCCCATACAACCTCATAATCTCACGAATGTATTGTTGGGCATAATCCTCAGCTGTATTAGTTGTCTTGACTGCCAAGAAGCGGGCTGATTTAGTCATCCTATCCACAATCACCCATATTGAATCATGCTTCTTTCGTGATCTTGGTAAGCCAGTAATAAAATCCATGTTGATCATCTTCTACTTCCACTCAGGAATTTCAAAGTTCTGGCTAATCCACATGGTCTCTGATGTTCAACCTTGACTTGTTAACAATTGGGGAACTTAGAGACAAATTTCGCAATGTCCCTCTTCATTCCATTCCACCAATAGATTTCTCTAAAGTCATGATACATCTTGGTGGAACCAGGATGGATAGAATATCTGGGGCTATGAGCTTCAACCATGATTCTTTCTCGTAAGTCATCAACGTCGAACACACACAATCTACCTTGATATCTCAACTCCCCATCTTCCCTTTTGGAGAAAACTACCACCTTCTACTTGAGGACCGCTTCTTTCAATTGGAGCAAAATAGGATCTTGGTCTTGCTTTTCCTTCACTTCTAACACTAAGGTTGAAGCAGACTCATTCTGAACATTGACCCGGCCTTCATTGTTCTCCTCAAGTTGCACTCCTAGTTGAGCCAATCTATGCACTTCCTTAGCTAGTTCTCTCTTCCTTTCCTCCACATAGGCAGTGCTACCCATAGACAACTTGTTAAGAGCATCAATAACAATGTCAGCCTTACTTGGGTGGTAGAGAATGCTCATTTCATAGTCCTTGAGCAACTCCAACCATCTTCCCTACAGCAGGTTGAGCTTCTTCTGACTAAATACATATTGTAAACTCTTGTGGTCTGTGAACACGTCCACATGCACTCCATACGAATAGTCATGCTAGATCTTAAGTGCGAACACTACCACTGCTAATTCAAGATCATGGGTCAAATAATTCTTCTCATGGGTCTTAAGTTGTCTGGAAGCGTATGCTATCACCTTCCCTCTTTGCATAAGCACACAACCTAATCTATCTCTGGATGCATGATGGTATATCACAAAATCTCCCGTCCCGTAGGGCAAAGTCAGAACTGGTGCTATAGTCAGTCTAGTCTTCAACTCTTGGAAACTCTTTCCACATTCCTTGGAACCACAGAAATTTGATCTTCTTCTGAGTTAGCTTGGTTAATGGTGCAGACAAAAAAGAGAAGCCCTCAACAAATCTACGACAGTAGCCCACCAGACCTAAGAAACTTCTTATTTCAATTAGAGAGGTTGGTCTAGGCTAGTTCTTAACCACTTCAATCTTCTAGGTATCCACCCGAAAACCATCCCCCGAAACAACATGGCCTAGGAAGGACATAGACTTGAGCCAAACTCACACTTCAAGAACCTCACATACAATTCATGGTCTTTAAGAGTTTGCAAAACCACTCTATGATGATTAGCATGTTCCTCTTCATCCTTAGAAAACACCAGGATATCATCAATGAATACAATCATGAACATATCAAGATACGGTCTGAATACCCTGTTCGTTAAATCTATGAAGGCTGTAGGTGCATTAGTCAACCCAAAGGACATGACCAAGAACTCAAAATGGCCATGAATAGGGCCGGAGCACTCCAAGGAGAGACACTAGGCCTTATGAGACCTTTCTCTAATAAGTCTTTTAATTGTTCTTTCAATTCTTTCAATTCCACGGGGCCTATTCAATAAGGTGGAATTGAAATGGATTGGGTCTCGGGAATAACATCAATCCCAAAGTCAATCTCTCTGTCAGGAGGGACTCCAGGTAGGTCATTAGGAAACACTTCGGGGAACTCATTCACAATCGAGACTGATTCAAGAGTAGAAGATTTAACATCATCGGACTTAACTCGCATAAGGTGTAAATACAACCTTTAGAGATCAACTTTCTAGCTCTAAGATAAGAGATGAAGTTGCCCTTAGGTGCAACAGAACTCCCTTTCCACTCTAGAATAGGCTCATTAGGAAATTGAAACTTAACAATTCGGGTTCTACAGTCAATAAAGGCATAACAGGATTGAAGCCAATCCATGCCAAGTATCATATCAAAGTCAAACTTCTCCAATTCTACCAAGTTCGCTAAGATATCTCTATGATAAATCAATACTACACAATCCTTATAAACCTTCTCAGCTAAGATAGACTCATTGGTAGGAGTTAAAACATCAAAAGGTTCAAGCAAACACTCTGGGAGAATTCTGAACTTGCTAGACACAAAAAGGGTCACAAAAGACAAAGTGGCACCCAGGTTAAGCAACACATAACAATCAAAACTAAAGACTCGAAGCATACTTGTAACAACATCTGGTGTAACCTTCAGATCCTATCGATTACCCATAACATAAAGACGGTTCATCCTAGGTCCTATACCTATAGTAGTACCCCTCTGTTTATTGCCAGTTGAGGGTGTTGCGGAGGACTATGCTCTGACCTCATCTCCCCTTAGGATACTCAAACTAGAAATGACCAGTCTGTCCACATGGATAACATACATCTTTACCCATATGACACTCACCCAGATAAAGCTTACCATACTTGTCATAAGGTGGCTTTCCCCTTGCACCATGAGTCATACTAGCTTGAAATTGAGCACTCTGAGCCCTGAAATTCTGGTAACCATGAGACTTTTGATCATACCTATTTGGCTGGATGGACGGATAGTGAGATGATCTCTCCTGCAAGTAGGACTTGTCACCCTTATTCTTTCTCTACTGGCTAGGCTCATGCCCAGCTGATTTTGCTCTTCTATTCATCTGCTTCTCTCTGTCTCTCCTTTTATCCTCCGCTGTCTATTGGGCATGCACCATAATCCTGGAGATGTCCATGCCGGGGATCAACAAAGCTACTTTGCACTTCTTCTACACATGTCTGCCTAAGCTAGATACAAACTTTTTCATCTTGGCCCTCATGTCTTGCACCATCTCGGGAGCATACCTAGATAACTTAAAATAAGCTTACGGATGTACTCCTTAACTATCATCCCTCCTTTCTTCAAGTTCATAAACTCATCAACCTTCGCCCTCCTCAACTCTTGAGGAAAGAAATGGTCAAGGAAAGCAACTTCAAATTCCTCCCACTTTGCAGGCTTAACATCCTCACATCTACTATCTTCCTATTAGTTATACCAGACATTAGCAACACCCTTCAGCTGATAGGAGGCAAGCTCAACTCCTTCGATCTCATTAGAGTGCATAACTTTAAGGATCTTATACATTTCATCAATAAAGTTCTGCAGGTCCTCCTCAACCTTCGACATCATATACACTAGCAGGTTCATTCTCAAGAAATCTCTGAGTCGAGTTGTAGCTGAGGACTCCTGTGAGTTAGAGCTAAGAGCTTGAGGACCTTGACTGTTACCCTAGAAGGCCACTAGCTGAGTCAACATAGTGATGGCTCACCTAAACTCTACCTCTGTGCTGGGAGCCGGCTGGGGCTGTGTAGGGGGTGCCTGTGGGACCTCAACAGTCCTAGCAGGCCATCCCCGTCTCCTCATCTCCATCAAACTAGGACCTCAGGATGGGTCTTCTCAGCAGCTGGGGTTGAGGTATCTGTCTGAGCAGCTATTCTCTTTGGCATCATTTTCTACAATACATATAACACATGAATTAGAATGAGATTTTTCATAGAGTGAAACACTATCACACGAACTTAGATTATAGAAGAAGGGTAACACTTCCTAATGTCCTATAGCCTCCTGCTTATAAAGTGTGGTGCATAACACATCCCTAAACAAGACTATACTAGACACGGCTTCATAGACTCCCTAGGACACTCGAACTCTATGCTCTGATACCAAGTTTGTCACGCCCCGAGAGGGTAACCTTGGTGTGGCTGGCACGTGAAGACTATTGCTAGTCTCCGAGCGAACCACTTGGCCTCATTGTCACAAGGAGGGTACACTAGGCATAGCTAGCAATCGAAGACTATTGCTAGCCCCCAAGCGAACCACCTAGTTCCATCACACTCGTTCAATCAGTAAATCAGTAGAAGATACTCAAGAAATAATAGAATCTAGCAGTGGGCTACAAGACTTATCGATTCTGTCTATCACAAGAAACAACATCAACAAAACAATTTAGTTTGGAAGGTAAAAAGGGGAAAAAGAAACCCCAACATTAGCCATCATAAGTCTATGTCTATGAAGCCTCTATAACTACTGCCTAAGAAGGTACTATGATAGGCCATGGCTACCACAGTCCAAATAAAGAACTCAAAAGAAATAAAAAAAAGTAAAGATATCCTTCGAAGGCAGGGGAGAACTCACCAAGTTTGAAATCAAGAAACTCTAAACCTCAATGATTCGCCTGCTGAAGTCCTCTGCCTACTGAATCTGCATTATAAAATGATACAGCGCCAAAGGGGCATTAGTATGTGGAAGTATTGTATGTAAAATGAGCTAAAGTAAACAATATAGGCAAGATAATATAGTAAGCCATCAGCTCATCCATCACTCAATCTCAAGTTAGAATATGGAACAGGACTCCATCACATCACCATCAATCAGGACTCATACTATCACATCAGCTTCAGAGTACTATCAATATGAAACATATCTGGGAGTTTCTCTAACCCACAACCACCACCTATGAGTCAGTGATGGTAAAATGAATAGATGTCATTGCCAGATCTGCCCAGTACCCATCCGGGGTAAAGGACGAGTCTATCAGGGGATCCCAAAAGTCTATCAAGTCCTCTGCGGGACAAAGAAAACATCAGCTTTCACGGTCCAATCCTCACCTATGCTGGCCACGTAGTTAATGAGTATGAGTGGGACTCACTCTTACCCATTTCGGTGCTAATACTCCTCCCAGGATTCGACATGCTCATAAATCTATCAACTTCAGGATAGTTATGCAACCAACCTCCCTCAGACAAAGACCTCCACTCATCCGATCATCTATCGACTCAAGGGACTCCTTTTTGATCATTTTAGCAACTTTATCCTCACCACTCACTCAATTTAAGACTCGGACCACATCAATCATGCATACATTCATGACCCAGGCTCTAAACATCAACCCCTAGCTTCATTCATGCACTCTTTAGCAATTATACATATCCAATCTATGCAATAGTTTAGATAATAAGTTAAGCAAGTAAGTCAAATTGTGATGATCATCAATTTAAGAAAATATATGTAGATTAACAATAGTTTTAAGAAACCATGCAAGCAATTGACAAATCAGACTTATCAACTTCATCTATCATCCTACTACGTTCAATGGGGAACATGGGGTAACAATCCCATGTTTTGGGTAGCCTTTACATATTTGGGATGAAGATTGTGCTAATCTTCAACAAGAATTGGACTCAAACTCTCAATCCTCAGAGCTTTCCTGTCTCCCCCCTCAAAGTTTTCTTGTGTAAAAGCTTAAGAATAATAAGTTTTAGAAACCCTTAATCGATATAAAATGACTTTAGAAATACGTTTTAAGACTTAGGATAGGGTGAGGAATGACCAAAAGGTCCTTCCCCAATTAAAAGAATTTCTTTTGTAAACCTCGTACACTGGTTCGCGACACGCCAGGGGCACAGAATAGTGCATTTTTGTGAATTTTTAGAATTTCAAGTTTTCGTTGAAAAATTAAAGAAAAGAACATGTGTTACTCTGTGCCGGGCGCGAATCGACACTGTTTTTGCGTTAATTAGCGAAAATTATTTTTTTGACCCGGTGACTCTATAATTAGGTCGAGACAATTTTTCCACTCAATTTTCCACACTGATCCCAAATCCG
>DF360343.1:17724-63319 GCA_000787875.1 Solanum virginianum | reverse complement strand
TAAATATGCTTTTATTTGTTCATAATAAGAGAGAAAATACCAATCCTATTTATGGGTTTTAGCAATATTTCGTGTAATTCTTTTATGCATGCCTAAAATTAATAACATAAACAGGTAATTAACGTGCTCCTATTCTTTTTGTTTTAGGCTTAAGTAGCATAGGACCCTTTAATAAGTATTTATTTGTTAAGATTGAAGGTCTGTAGAATAAAGGATTTATTGAGATGTAAATAAATTTTGCAGATAATACCAAGGGGCAATAAATGAATTAAAATGTGTCTTATTTCATGTGTTTTAATTTGATTAAATATGAAATCTTAGAAAGTACAAATAATTTTAAATTTATAATCTTAAAAATGTATTAGGTGGGAGATTAGGATTAAACAAGACGAATAAGTTAGATATTTTTTAAAATAGATGTAGTGTACACACTAGTAAGAGTGTTAATGAAGTGTTAGCGATTATATATTATGTTAAATTGATCTTGGCTTAGTTAAATCTTATAAATATTTGAATGGAGGATTTTAAACACCATGAAATCTCATCCTCAATCTGTGTAGGATATTATCTTCATGGCTTTTGCACTTTTGTACATTGTTAAGAGTGGACTATCTATACGAGATCTCAAATTAGGGTTTTGGGTGAGGGGTGCTGATAGATTCTGATATCACGTTAAATGAATTTTAAATTTAACACTATGGTTCATTTAACATAACATCAAAGCATCATTCATTTCAACTTTTATTTACTTATGTGAACCACATATTAAATTGTCACGCTTTAAGTGTCCAATTCTAGACATGAGTTGGGATATTGAGAGCCTCACATGGGATAAAAAAGAGATGGGCAGTCTCTTTGTATGGTCTTGAGTAATACCTACCTTTTGAGTTAACTTTGAAGTTTTATTTTTTCAAACAGTTTATCCTTAACGTAGGACATTCTATTATGAATTTTAATATAAGCAATAAATAAAATGAAACATAGAATAAGTTACATGAATCAAATGGTGTCCAAACACCAACTGATTATTTCCGACCAGATGAGTTTTACTTTGTTGAATCTCAAACATATCTTCAGGACAATTGTATATTTTGTGTAAGAAATCGACATAACAAGAAAGACACTTTCTTATAACTGAACATACAATATTCAGAAAGATATATATATTATACAACTTTCAACAGCAAAAGTGTAAAAAAACACATTTTTCACTTGTGATCAAATGTGAACCTAAGACCATATTTAGCAAAGAAAAAATAAACATGACAGAGGGTCAAGTTAAAGTCGGTCAATTAAGATAAGGTACAATAGCTGATTAGTCCCCCACCATTACATACCAAACAAAAGAGATCCATTATGACTCCTCAACAAACAACTACAAATTGATCAAAACAAACCATAGCTTCTGAAATTGACATATTGTTGTCACACAACTTGTCCAAAATGAAATTTCCATAATTCAAATTCACTCACCCAAAAGCTGATTAATTGAACCAATAACTGATCTTAGTAACCTGAGTCAATACCCGAACCACCACCTTTGCTTTGTGTTAAGAGCCAAATTTATAACCTCAGACTAGTTGAGCCGGCCTTACCACCTAGCAATGGTCGTCTCAGTGCGGTTCGTTCTTGACTCAGCTTCCAATTCAGCGACGTTCGTTCTTGACTCAGCCCCCTCCCTCGTCAGCTTGACTCATTAGCAACATTTTTTTTCCTACTAGTTAAACTATATATTATAAAACAAAAAAAATTAAATTAAAAAAGGTGGCAATCCATCCTTGTCCAAAATATTTTCCAATTTAGCTTTCACATTGAAGAGCAGCTTTAATCTTCTGAACAGTGCATGATATAAGATTATTGACTGTTTCCACTGATTCCACAGTGAGTTTGGCTGTAGGGAGGCTATTCACCAATATCTGGAAGGCTACCGTCAAGAGCGACCCACTAATTCTCTGGTCTGGGCCCCCATTACATGAAGGCCCATTGGACCCACGAGATCCTGGGCCGTCGGGTACAATCGAGAATCCCGATGGAAGCAGAGCCACGTAAGCGGAATCTCCACCGTTCATAACCACGTGCATTGCCGGAATATCAACTGGCGCGTAAACAACAAGCGCCCCAGCCGCGTCTATGCATGTTTCCTGAAGTATCAACATGCTGCTCTGATTTGCGTTCATAGCCTGTTAATGAAAAAATACCCTCGGTTATGAATATATTTACGAAGAATGCCATTGCGTGGTTGTATAATACGTTAATTTCTGTTGCAGTAATAAAAAATTGAGTCAACCAGAGAGTATTAGACTTTTCATGTAAAAAGGGTGATATCATGGTGGGGCTGACCAAAAAAAGGTAACATCTGTCATGTGTTTTGACTTTTTACAAATTTACAAAAGATGCAACAAAGTTAAATTTTATAGATCTGCAATAAGATGGTCGTTTAAAGATACTTCCAAATCCCCCTTGTTTGTCCTTTTCAATCAACCTTTTTTTAATCTTAGAAAAATGAACCCCACACATTCAAAATCAATCAATCTTTCTACATGCATAATTATATACATTCATCTATAAATCGCCATGCATTATTACTATCTCCTAACCCTATCTTTCTATCCGTTCAAAATTAAATTAAAAAAAGAAAAGTGATATGAGGGTTGAGGAAATTACACTAGCACGGAGGAGTGAGACGCAGTTTCCGTGGTCTTGGCCTTTGGCAATATGAGCCATTTCTTGCATAGGACCACCGTTCGATAGGATATCCCATTCGCTTCGGAGACGTTCGTCGCGGAGGAAATCGAAGAGTCTTTGTGGGGAAACGGGCAACCAAACGGAAGTAGCAGCGCTTAAGACGATGCCCGCTGGCTCACCAGGGTCATCGACGCTCTTTCGAGTCATAACACGGACATCTTCATCTACATTACCTGCACAAAGTTTGTTCCACTTGTGTACCGTTGAAGCACAAACACCAGCACAAAAGTTGTTTGTCATGCGTTGTGCTAGTTTCAACATGCTCCGCCTCCCACTTGGAGTTATTGCTGCATGTGATTTCATTTCTTAAAATTTAAATTGTCACAGAAAATATAAGGGACTTACTTACTCACATGATAAGGGTTGGTTCATTGAACAAAAGCACTAAATAAATTTTATGATTTAACTTGAAGTATAAAAATCTATATTACCTGTGTGATCCCTGGAGGACACGGTGGATGACATGAGGATTGCAAGACATTCACACTGGCGTTGGAGGGTGGCCACCCATCTTTGTGCACCAAAGCCCATGCCGGCACTGATTAACTGCCGGTAAAGATGGTGGTTCGCACCCTCGTCATATTCGGCATGTTCTACCCATGTAACCTTCATAATTATTGAAGGTGAGAATTCATATAGTCGATCTTAACTTGTTTGGAATTAATTAAGGACTAATAATCATATGGGCAGAGAAAAATCCAACTAATGAGTAATTTATGACACAAGTATTTATCCCTTAGGCAAATAATTAAAACTCCTAAGCAAAGTTAATTAGTTATGACCAATGTATAATTTTTTAAATTCAAACATGATCTACAAACCCAAAAAATAAACAAAAAAGGGTTTGATCATTTTTGTGATGCAACAAGACAAATGTTGGAAATGGTTTCAAGTTAGGTTAGGTTCAAGGAGAGACATGATAGAACCTAGAACCCTAAAAATGGAAGCTTATAAAATACAAAATTTGATCATTTTTATGCAAATTTGAAGGCACGAGGTTAGGTTTGAGACATTGAGAAATGTACCAGACCTTGTAGATACTCACGTGACAACAAAATAATGTAGTCAGTCTTGTTGTTTGACTAAAAGGTCCTTTATTAGAGCAGTATAAAAAACAAACACATCACAAGGCTGGAACCAGATAATACACAGTTAATGAATTAATTATATACACGGGGGACTGATCGAGACAGCATCAGAGATTGGAATAGAAACATCAAATACATTGTTTAATTAAGCCAATGTTTGAGAGTTACAAGGCTATTTTAATTTTATTTTTTTCTCAAGAATCATATGAAATTAATGTGTCCCAAGGCACATAAATAGAAGTAATGGAGGCTTCTATTCAATTTATTAAATTAATTAATCGCCCTTAACCTCGATTTCCCCACGTACGGTGTATAATACAATATTATTATTAAGCTCATCTTAAGCAGGAAGTTGCTGAAATTTGAAGACTTTTAAATACTCTTCTGTCCCTTATAATCAGCATCTTATCAGGTTCAATAATCTAATCTTTCTGGTTTGGGACCAAATAACCAAAAAAAGACAAGAGCTTAGTCATTTTGACAACCCAAATTAGGCGGAAAAACCAATTTAATGTTTTGAACTAAGATACAAAAACTTGTAGTTGCTCAACCAAACTCATTAAGCACAAAAAAGCAAAAAAGTAGCAACCCAACGACACACTAAAAGTCTCTCTGAATAGAGTTACCGAATACAAATGTCAAAAATAATTGAAGTGTAAAAGGGAAGGAGAAATTACTTTGCTATAGCCATTGGGCATATCTTGGACTACACAGCCAGAAGGAAGCCTTCTGCAATTTGGAAATGTTGGTGCACCAGAAGTTTCACGGATGGTATCGATAGACACATCAACGACAGCCCACACACCTTCAGCATGTTGCTTGCAGAAACGCAGGAAATTGACCTCTCTAATTGGTACTAATGGTGAAAGTACTTGGAGCTCGGCATGCATCTGTAAAGAATCAAGAAAAAATTCATAAAAATATTTCAACATTGACTAAAAATAACATTGTTTTAAGAAAGAGATGCATTTTAATTTACCAGCTGAAGTGCACCATTTCTGGTTCCACCCATACCACTTGATATTACATCTGTTGTGGAGGTTCTAGCAATCAAGCAAGGAAACATTTCTGCCCATTTGTTCTGTCAAAATTAAAGCTAAACATCAGAAAATGAAGATTTATGATTTCTTGTATCATCACTGACAAGACTGTTAATTACATAGGATTAGATACCTTAAAGTGCAATCCAGAAAGCTAAAAGAAATTACTTACAGAGTCCATTAGTGTCTCAACAAGAGCCAAACTATTGATTATCACCATGCCTGTCTCCCTGGAAGCCTCTGAAACAAAACTGTTTGGTTTCATACCAATACAAGGAGTAAATGTCCTTATATATTCTTCATGGTTTAGTATTTCTCTAACACCTTCAATGCTCCTGAACCAAAGAGGCTCATCAGTTTGTGCCATTTTTACCAATTCATCCATGGCAGCCAACGCAAGTTCAAGATACATGGATCTTTCAAGTGACCTCTCAATTCCAGTTGACTGTCTAGTTGAAGGAACCACTGGCAATGAATTTGAAATCCCAACTCCAAAATCAGGAGGAGCTAAGGGGAGTGTTGTTGGTACATTACTCATACCTCCAAATCCATTGCTTCCAACCCCAAGTTCCAAACTTGAATTAGGCATTGGTGGAGGCATAGAGGTAACTAAAGATGAAATGGGTCGACCCAAAAACTTGCCAGCAAGTGCACAAACTCGATCCAATTCATCTTTCAGCCTGGCATTTTCAATCCTAAGATGTTGCTCCTCCAGAGAGATTTCACCAATCATTGCTGGACCACCACAATTAGTGCAAATTGGATTTCTCATTGCCTCTCTTATAGACATGTTTTCTGCTCGAAGCTTATCATTCTCTTGCCTTAGAATCGAATTCTCATGGCGTTCCAGTTGAGTCTGGTGCAATCAAGCAGCACACACACAAAAAATGAATCTTTCAAAGTCATAAAAATTGAATCTTTTTTAAATTTCCAAGTATTATATATACCTTCATCTGAGTTCTACGATTTTGGAACCAAAACTTGACCTGCCTAGTCTCCAAGCAAAGCCTTTTGCTTAACTCCAACCTTTGTTTCTCATCAGGATGAGGACACTCCTTGAAGAGACTAGAAAACCAAAAAAAAAAAAAAAGAGAGAGAAACATCTCATCATTAAAAAAGTTGAAGAAGAAGAAAAAAGAGTTTTTTTTTTCATTTGAAAAGTTGGTAATGATTACGATTCAAGTTCTTGGATTTGCTGAGGAGTGTGTCGGTGGTATCTTTTCTTCCTTGGTGGTTTGTCGGCAGCATCTTGTTCATCACCCGATGCACCTTCCAAATTATCACTTCCAGATCTGCTGTCTGGTTCTTCCTCTCTACTCCTTCTACCAACACTGTTATTTCCCTCATAGTTCTCACCCATTCTTGTTACCTCCCCTTGCCCCTCCATGCCTGTTTGCTGCCACAAAAAAGAAAAATAAACAAAAGGGGTGTCATAAAGTTTCAAAAAAAAGTAGTAGAAAGAACAAAAGATTCATTTTTTATGTGTTTTTTTTCACTTACAAGAGCAAGAGAAAGTCCAGCGGAGTTAAACATGGTCTTGGCAAGAGATTGAGGAACAAGTCTTGGCTGAGAAATTGCACCAGTGGGCATACTGCTGTTGTTATTGTTTTTATTGTTGCTGTTGCTGCTGCTATTGGCGTTGTTATTAAATGGTATATCAGCAACAATTCTTGCACCGCCACCACCAGAATTATTATCAAGAAAGCCCCCAATATTCATGAAATAAACCAAGAAAGTCTCAAAAAGCACTTAGCTTTTTAGTATATATGACAGATTCACTGTATCTTTTTGAGCTAAAGATTGGGGAGAAAAATTATGAGAGGTAGAGGAGACACAAGGACGAATCCAAATGTCTCCAACTTCCTCTCTAATTTTTACTCTTGAAAGAAAGATAAGAAGGAAAGAAAGAAAGAAAAAACCCTTTTACTTGTGCTGCTCCTTGCCTTTCTCTTCTCTATACTTTCCTTAAATAACAGTACCAATTAAAATTCCTCTTCTCTCCCTTACAGTAAAGAAAAAGAGTGACCTTTTCTGTGTTTCTTAAACTAATCTTTGCTGTAATGGTTTAAGTAAGGAAAACCCTAAATTTAAGGTCATTTTTCTGTGCTGTTATATGTATATCTCTGCATGCTTGACTTTTGAAACCAAAAAAAAAAAGCATAGAAAAGGAAGTGAGAGAAAAGGGGCTAAAAAGGCTTTGTTGTATCAGTTTTGCAAAGACAAGAGAAGAGACGAGAGATAGAAAAGGGGGTAAGAATAGTAGAAAAATAAACTAAAAAACAAAAAATAAAGAAAAAGGTGAAGATAATACGCAAAATTGTGGACTTCATCGAAGCCTTACATATACATACATCCAAAAGAGTACAGAAAAAGGTTTGGTTGACTCTTTCACCCCCTACCCCCCGGCCCCCACTCTAATCTTCTTGCTGATTTTTCTAAAGTTCCAACTTTTTACTGTGACAAAAACACAGATTTTACACAAGAAGAAGATGAAATGCCAGATCAAAGACAGTTCATTCAGATCCCAAGATTTTGTTTTTCTACACCACACAAAATTTCTTCTTTATCTTTTTTACTATGTTGGGATTTGAAATTTATATCAAGATTATGTGAATAAAAATTTACAGCAAGGTGACAAATTTAATACAGGAAACAGGGGTTTATTAGTCAATGAGTTTTCCAATTTTAAAATATGCATAATTATTGGAAGAAAAAAACAGATTCTTTCTCCTTAATTTTTAATTTAATCTCTGTCTACTAAGATTTTGTTTCATCATTGACCCACTTGACCTATGTATGTAAGCAAGTCGTATTCAGATTCAGCAACTGTATTTGTTAACGGAATCCGGCGAGTCAAATGACCGGTGGATCGCCGGTGTCAACTGCTGACGTTTATTACTCCTTTTTTCTGTTTTTGGTTATCTCGGGCCCAGCAATACATGGATCTGTGCTTCTCGTTTGGGCCTTTTTCCACTTGTAGTTTTGGTCCATCTCATAAATTCCAATTTAGCAAAAATGGTGTATATTTATTTATTCAAAAGTCGAAATGAACACGTCTACTATATATATATACATATATGGGGTCGTTTAGTGTGAGATATAAATTATAATATTTTTTAAATTAAATATGAAATAACTCATCTCAAAATTAATTATCATGAGATATTATGTTACCAACCAAACCATCCCTTATTAGACCTTCATCAGTCATTTTATATTTTGTCAATGAATCCTAACTCTTCTCAACAAATGTATCAAGTCAAGAAAATTAACAAAGATGGTGTATTGCATATATATTTGAAAGTCGTAACGAACACAATTGTTATGTATTGCCCTAGATCTTTAAATAGAGATTCTATTTTCGTCAGATTGAAACATTTTTGTGAATTCTAACTCTTCCTAATGAATTCGTCAAAAAATTAGTAAAAATGGTACATCACCTACTTATTCGAAACTTATAACGAATGTGCCGACTGTATATAGTACCAGACGTTCAACTAATTATTCTATTTTTGTCAAATTGAAACCCTTCCCCCTCCCTTCTCTTCCATTCCCCTTTTGCTAGAATAACAAATACCGAGAAGAACAAAGTCTTGACACGTAATAGATCTTGAAATATTATTTCTACATCTTTTTCACTATTCATAATGATTAATTATTTTATATTTTTATTTTTACTTCAATTATCTTTTATAACATTTGATTAGCTAACACATATTTCAATAGTTCTCTCAACTACTTAATAGATGTCATCTTTCGCTAGTCAGTATAAATACGAAATAGAACAATCCTTAAACATAAACTCGAAAAATAAATTACTCATAACTTTTGGTCCCAACTATTATATATTTTACTTCAATCGCTGTGATATAATTTTGAGACATAAATGGTTCTTCGGTTTTTTACTTGATATTATTAACATTTTTGTTTAAATATTCATTCAACAAAGTATAAACATTCTTCAAACCAACTTCATTCAGATTTCACTAGAGTGCACTCCCTCCGTGACAAAAAATATCTAGTGATTTTTAAAAAAATAGTTAAATTATAATTATTTAAATACTAATAAAGAATAAAATAATTAAAAACTCTTCTTAATAATAATATTTTTTAAAGACATGTAGGAGAGAATTATGACATATAATTTGAGACGAAGGAGATAACATTTCAAGCTTTGTATAGCGGTACTTTCATTGTCGGCAACAACTTCGATAATTCATACATTGATTGGTAAAACATAGTATATAGTACTTTGAAAACTGATGCGTTATTTCCTATTCAACGATTAATAACCACCTTTCCTATTTTAACAAGTTACTGCTTCCAATTTTTTATTGCTCCGAAACAATTTATACAGCATCACTTGAATTTTGGTTATCTCGAATTCAAAATTTGTGACACATAAATTAAGAAAGAAGAAATATAATGTATAAATTTTGGGGCACTCTAGATAAACATTTCGTAAGAATTAGAAAGTAACAAATTCTGTCAAGAGTTCGAGATATAGTAATGGTCTTGTTCGATTAGTTGCAAGTTGATGTCTTTGACATGAAAAAATAGAAGAAAATGTTCATTGTGGAAGTTTTAAGTTTGTGTTTAAGCCACCATTCATGCCATGTTTGAAACCTCATGAGTCATGAATAAGTAATATTGTTGGGCACACTATCACTATCACATTAATTAGCATTTACTTATTACTAAGTTTGGTTAATTATTCTTTTAAGCTCCAAGCCGATGTCTAACTATCTATGCCTCTAGTAGAAGAGCCATCCTTGTCCAAGGGTTGTTAATCTGCCACCCCCGTTAGTTCTCTAGTTTAATAGCAACACAGAAAATAGAATTTAAAATTAAAATATGTTCAACAATTTGAGTTTACAGAATTCATTGTATGTCCTTAAAGAATTTAATCTCCTCACTGTACACGAGGTTTGTGGATTATTTCCTCCTAGGATAAAACAAATTAACAATTACAAAGGTAGCGATATCTCAAACTCTTATAATTTTCAGCGAACTCAAAGAACCAACAATTGATTCACATATACTCGAATTTGATTTCGCAAGAAATTGTATGTAGAAGAAGAGAAAATTCAATGTTTGAAAAATGCAGAAATGACCTCTATTTATAGGCAATGTTGGGTGTGAATTACCTGTTCGGAATAGGTAATGTCTTTTGGGAACAAATATGTCTGTTCTGAAAGAACAGACACACACAACTTTTAAAAATTAGTTAAACTAATTTCCCATATTAATTTAATTAATAAATTAATTATGAATTAAATGATTAATAAATAATTCACAAAAAGAAAATATCTAAAGAAAATTTTGAGATTGGTTAAATAAATTTTGTCCAAAAAATTTATCAATCAATTGTCGAAACTGAAGCCCAGCGAGCGACAGACGACGAGTTAGAGGAAGTGTTTTCTAATAAAAGACAAAAAAATTTCTTGTTTTATATGAGGGAGAAATGACTCTTCATTTTTCTTTACTTGGTCCTCCCATCTTCCTTATTCTTTCAATCTTCATTTTCCAATTCATACTTACTAGTTAAACTCAACACGCCTTGCCGTAAAATTACACCGTATATAATAGATAATGAATAACTTAAATGTGTGCGCATATATATATTATCAGAAGGTAGAGCCAGAACATTTAGTTCATGAAGTCTAAATCAAAATTACTTTTGTTTATTTTGGGTTCTTGATATATTATTTGTATCGAACAAATAGATTTATATTTATGGTTCGAGAAGAAAGCGTGTAGACGTGAGATATTAGATCACACGGTCGTAATTAATATGTGTTAAATGAATATAGGAGTCCAGGACCATGTTATCAATATTTAATTAAAAAGGAAAAAAATTGCTTTAATAGTGAAAGAAATTGACAATGCAAGAATTGCGAAGTATGCAAGTTGGAGGGGAAATTGGTAGTTATAATGACCCCAGTAGCATTAATTTGGAAGGGAGTTTAATGCAACGGAACACCTCTTTCCTACAAAATTTTTAGCTCATCATATGAATCAAATTTCATTAGCAAGGTTGTCAATTCTGTCAATTCACAACGATATAATCTAGAACAAATTTATACTTTAAAGAAAAAACAAACATATGTATATTGTAAGCTCGGTGTAATAAATCTCTCATTATGCATGAGGTGCAGGAAAGGATCTGACCACAGGGGTTTATTGTACGCAGCCTTACCTTGCATTTTTGAACCAGTGTGACCTCCTAATCACATGATAAAGACTTTACCGATTACTCTAAGGCTCCCCTTCAATGAAGTGAGTATATATATATTGCTAATATACACATGCTAGGTGTGTACATGTATTAGGTTGGTTTGAATTTTTTAAACACCAAATTAAATTATTTGTATCGGATTTTTAAATCTATAAACCAAGCCAAACTAATAAAACTCGAATTTTTCGACCTCGAATTTTTCCAATAAAATATTCATACGAACATTCAAATATTGCTTTAATCCTACACCAAATACAATTATCTAAAGTGTTTCCTAAGAAAATATCACAAATGTGATATTAGTTATAACACTAAAATGTTCAATTAAAATAATTATGTAATCACATAAATAAGTAAAATGAAAATCATTATAATTTCAAATTATTAAGTCAACTAAAATAAGCTTAATAAATATTAATTATATGACTAATATTAAAGAAAACTAATTTAGGTTATGTATTTTAATTAGCTAAACTAATATATAACTAAATAAAATATTCAACATTATGTCACGCCTCGAGCCTATACCCTGGACGTGGCCGGCACTCGGAAATTATTTTTGGTCCCAAGCGAATCACTTGGTCTGGCTGTTTACTCAGCTGAAGATTCATAATAGTGGAAAAAGACTAATTAAAGCAACAAGAAACTTTATATCTGTCTGTATAACTGAATAAAAAGGCTATTAAGAAATATCTAACAACTGAAAACTGAAACACTGAACATGTAGTCCATGAAATCTCTACTAAGCTGCCTAAAAGGCTACTGAGACAGGCCCCAAGTAGCTAGAAATAAAAGTAAATACTGAAAGGAATTAACATAATCCATGATCCTCTGGCTGAGAAGTGGCCTCACCACTAGTTTGAAAGCTCTCAAGTTCTCAACGGAGCGGCTGCTGAGGAACTCGGTCACCTGTGTCTGCATCATAAAATGATGCAGGTCCTAAGGACATCAATACGTAGAATGTACGTTATGTAAGATGGCCAAAACAGTAAAACGATATATATAAAGCTTCTCAAAAGACATAAATATGATTCATAAGAAGAATGTACGTTATGTAAGATGGCCAAAAAAGTAAAACGATATATATAAAGCTTCTCAAAAGACATAAATATGATTCATAATTAAATAACATTGATCATAAAGACTGGTATGTTGTAAATAACATGCCGAAAATAACATGCTGAAAACTGATAAGGAAAACTTAGTTTCTTAACTTGGGGAGTTTCTCTAGCCGACAACCACCACTATAAGCTTCGTGATGATACAGTGTCTTGCCCACGCTGGCAAAGCCGTCTCGTACTTTGCCGGGGTAGGGGACGAATAACTAGGGGAGTGGATCCATCCCAAAACTGGGTCATTTCAGTGGCTAATAAGGAAGGTACTGTGGTACGATCCTATCCTATGGTAGCTACATAGTTTATGGGTTTCAGTAATTTATAATTTATTCTACTTTCACCCATATCGGTGCTCAATACTACTCCCAAAATACTTTATATAGCTCATAACTACTAGATCATAAATTCTTGAAATCTGGCTTTCTTGGGGACTTAACCCAACTTACTACATAGCTTACTCATATGACTTCTTTTAACTTTACTAAAATTAGCATCAACTCGGTGACTCAAATCATGTTAAAATTTCTTGGCTAAAATGCAAGATAAGTCTTTAAAATGCACTTCTTGAACTTAACTTATAGGTACTTAAACTAGTCTTTCCTTTTTTTGAAAAAAAATTGTCAAGATTTTCAAGAAAACTCAACAATAATAAATCTTAATCATAATTGTACATAACTAAATAACAAATCTTAAATGGGATGCTAATAAGACCAAGATTTCATAAAATTTCATCAAAAACATATGGAATTATCATGGAAATTAACATAATTACAAGGTTTACGGTAAATTTTGATATTTACAAGTTCATGGGTGAAAACTGATTTCATTTTCTACAATTATTCACAAAATAATTACTTTCAGGTGGCCTTACATACCTGAGAAAGAATTCTTGAAGACTTGAAGAAATTTTCTTGGAGGTTCTACCCGTTTCTTGATCTTACGCTTGAATTTTCTAGGGAGAGTTTCTTGATTGAACGTATGAATGAAAAAAATAATATTTTCTGAACTTAAATCGTATTAAAATTGACTTAGTTTAGGATATGGGGTGTGAAAAAAGTTGAATTTGCCCTTCCCCATTAAAAAGAACGGAACTACCCCATTTTTATACTAGTGCGCGACACACACTAGTGTTATTTTCGCGAATTTCAGCTTTTCGCCAAAATTTGAAAAACACTAAGTGTAACTCTGCGTTCTCTCCGCGTCGCGGAGAGGACGCAAACCCTTACTGTTTCTGAAATTTTTGGAAAAAATAATTTGCGTTTTTTCGAGTTTTTATCGGTCGAGATCATTTTTCGACTCGATTTTTCGCACTGATCGCAAATTCAATCTCGAATTTGCAAACAGAGCAAGGAAAGATACATTACGCGCAAGGTCAAATCTAGGGGTATTTTCATCATTGCACGGGGGTATTACACATTAATTATACATTGTCATTCTTCATATTTAGTTTATTCTTTTTGTTAGCAAATTATTAATTTGATTTGAGCTTTAGTAGGATTACTAATATTTATGAAATATAATCTTTATTGGACTATTCAAAATTTCTAAACTAGATTTGAAATAATATTGGTAAAAAATAAAAACTATGAAAGAGTATAAGAAACATTTATAAATTATATCAAAGAAAATATTTTTATTTTAAAAATAAAATATATGATATCAGGTTGGTTTAATCTCGCGTTGACTTTTTTAAAGTTAAAACCAACCCAGTTCAATATAGTCGGGTTCTTTTGTCTTCAATACCAAACTCAGTTAAATGAAATCCCTAGTTGAGTCTTTTTTTAAAAAAAATTTGACTCAATTTAGAATTTGATACGATTTTCGATTTGATTTTGTTCACCCCTAACATGTGTGTATATATATATATATATATATATATTCTAATCCCATAATTTATTTCATATAAAATGAGAATACATATAAATTCATATATGACGCATGAAAAACAAACATTGTTAGTTGTATATATCAAGCCAATGATCCCTAAAGATGAATTATGCATATAATCTTGCGTAAATAATATCATGTTTGATAGTTGATTAGGAGGTCAACTATTTAAATATAAAATTCAATCTTTAATTGTTATAAAGTAGGGGAAAAGGGCTTCAATATCCGTAATTTTAGCAACGTTCAGCTTTGTGGATTAGTAGTTAGTTTGTTGAGTTTGTTTAGGAGCCAATATATAAGTCGTTTCCTGGTCTTTAGACTAAAGGACTAGTGGAGTCATTTTTAAGATTCAGAACTTTTAGGAGAATAAAAGTTAGCTATAACTTTTGGCATAATGATAAACGCTTGATTGTAACACATATACTACTTCATTGGAAAATAATAGTGATTGATATATAAATTTTCTCAACAAAAATCCTCCATCCACCACATTATAACTTTAAAAATATTTGTTTTGCGTCGGTTATAAAGTGGTCAATACCTTACAAGAATAAATGACCAGACCACATATTAGCTACTCTAGTCTCTCTAGGCTTAGCATTAAGAAAGCTAACATGCACTTAAAATTTTGTTTTCGATCGACTTGATCACATCACTAGGGGAGTGGATCCATCCCAAAACTGGGGATCGACTTGATCACATCACGTATAGTTATTTACAATATTTTATGTACTTTAGCTGCAATTTAATAACTTTTGACAACTCTATCATTTTGCTAACTTACTCGTTGGAATATAGACAAAACTTTTATGTCGATTTGAATTATATGCTACTTTGAATTGAAAGCTAAAAGATGTAAACATCTAGTGTTTGAATAGTATAATCTTTGTGATGATTTATTTTACACGTTACACTTATATGTCCCTACAATTTTGCTTATATCTTTCTCTTCATTGTGAACATAAGACTTTATACAACACTTCAAATTGCCACTCTGTGTGAAACACGAGTCTTGACCACTCTTCCATTCTTGCTCTTCTACGTACTTGAAAGCAACAGCAATCAGTAAATTAAAGATATAAACTAGATGAACTTCGATCATATACATATGATTTTACACGTATCTAGTCGTATCGATCAGCTTGTTAGTCATGTGAAATCAACAAATAGTAAATGGATCGAATTATGAGTATATCGATTATTCTGATATTCAAACTCAATAGAGAAGAAATTCGAGCATTTAATAATTGAATTTTTTTTTCCTATCTCATATTTGGACTCTACAAGAACTTTTATGGATATTTTTTATTAAATCTTCTTGTTGCTGAGCTGTTCTGGTTTTGTCAAGGGAAAGAACCTGACATAGGGTTGGTTGGAGTGTAGACTTTCTGGTACTAGTACAAAATTTGCTAGTCTTCTTTTTCCTTGTACTACAAATTTGGGCAATTATATATTTTCATAGGGTAAAATGTGTACATCCTATCAATTTTCTTTAAATTTCACTTGTAAAATTACACCGTTCCCTTGTACTGTTTGCTTATTGGTACTTTCCAATGACTTGACATTTATAAAGTTTATAAAATGTAATCACAGTTCTCTCTTTCCCCCTCTCTCACCCACGTATTTATACATGTTAATAGTAATATTCAAGCCAGCTTGCTAATTTGAACATTCTTATTGCTAATTTTTATGGATAAAAATGTTTAAAAGTTAAATTCTACTTAACTAAGCAAGCAAATATTCTCTAAGATGCAAACAATACTGTAAAAGATGGGAAAGCCAAAAAGAAATCCAATTATAAATGAAATGAGGAGCCAATGAACACTGCAGGAGCTTTAGGAGCAAACAAAATGCACGAGTGTACCCCGTGATTAATTTTAAACTTTTGGGACCACTCTTGAAAGGGGATTTCTTTCAAACTCTTTTTACTCTGTGCCAGCCACAACAACTTTGAACAATCACATGTAACTGTATCAACTATCATCACTTTTCTGACAGCCAGGAATTTTCCTTAACTTAGACAAAGTTACTCGATATCTATACCATTGCGCAAAATTACTCAGTGTCTACGTTAGAGCTATTTGATCAGCTGCCCTTCAGGCGATTACAGTAAAAGCACAGCAAACATGTCATGTTGGCTCCTAAGTTTGCTGACAATGACTGACAATAAACTTTGATCAGGGAAGAACCTAATAAAGGCTATTCATTCATGTGAAGAACGACAGGAAGAGCAGAGCCACTGTAAGGTGGCTGATTTTATTTGATAGAACATGCCTAATTCAGTTGAACTTGCAGCAAAAGGGGCCTCAATATGTGCAGCCAAATGTTCTCTGTGTGAAAAGAAGCAGAAGATAGCGCCAAGCGTGTGGCATAGTAGTCAATGGAATTAGTTAATGCCAAGAAAAGACGTTGGTTAAGTTACTTGGTACTTGTGCGGGCGGAAGAAAATTGGTACCAAAGGAATAATCAAGGTGCGCAAAAGCTTACCAGGCACCATTATTATCCATTAGAAAAAAATATGACACGATCGATACTACTACCAGAGTGAAACAAAAGATCTAAAGAGGAAGAGTCAGAAACTTAGGTTCAAGTGCCTGCAAATTACTAATATATGATTTACTGGAATTCTTCAGCTCCCTGCATTCTGTAGACTGCATGATGTTCAAGGTTTAACAGAATGAGGACCAGACGCAAAAAATGCAGATTACTCTTCCAAATTGTCTACTTAAAAAAACATTTAAGTTTTTGGACATGTAATACATATGCAAGTAAAACAAAGTTACTATGCACACAGAGGTGTCAACATATGATGTAAAAGAAAGACAAGAAATTGGGAAATGAAAGGATTGAACATAGTCAAGCAAGAAATGAAAAGCCAGTGTCATTGCCGTCCAAATATTTTATAATATCATACCATGCAACCTTTGCCAACTCGAGTCTGGCAAACAAGAAGCTGCTCCTAGTTGGTCATGTTCTAATACCAAAGTAGTTAGGAGAGTTTGTAACAGAGCTACTATAAAAAAGAATTTACAGTATTCCCCCATCCACGTACACTTCCATTTAATTCTACATTAGCTAACTGAATAGACAAGAAAGAAGTAGAATAGTTGCATCATTTAAAATAAGTTATTGGGCCTTAATAATGAGACAAAAAGGGATATACCTACAGTACAATAACAAAAGGATCAATCAGTAGGATGCAGAAGGTAGCTTCCAGAAATTCTTTGTGGCAACCAAGATTTTCTCCCTTCCATGTGATTCAGGTTCTTTCTCATGAATACTTGCCGTCCATCTTACAGCAGGAGCAATTCGGTCTACTTTGTCTATCACTTCAGGAGAGTCCCGAATTATAACAGTTCCTTCAGGCCGAAGAATTCTATCAATTTCCACCATCAAATCCACAAGGCTGCACCTGGAAGAATATACAATTGGATCAATCACTTTGCATCAAAGGGGCTTTGGTTCAACACTTCCACTAAATATGGTGTATCAGACATGCATGTCAATGAACCTCGCACAGCCTTACATCTCTCTTTCAGGTATTATTCCAGTTCTTTGTTTAAGTCATGAATAAGAGGGCTGGGAAAGAATTATTCCCTATAAACAAGTCTACCATCATGGTAACTGGAAGAAAAGGCATGGCCAATTACAACTTTTAAATTACAAACCCCTTCTCTTATTACTAACTGCTAGCATGCTGAATGACCCTCAAGAATAAGAACACATTTCTATTGAACCTTTTCGAAAAACTTCTTATGCTATAAACTAACAAGGTAATAAATTTAGCGCATCATCTCCATGCAGATTAATTATATCTAAGAGGAAATATATTGCTATCAAAATTCAGATCATGTGTGTACTTGTGATTATACTGTTCACTTATCTACTATTAAGGTTATTTGGAAATTAAAAAAATCCCATCAGCGAAGGAATTCATCTCTATGAGAGGAAAAGAGTTCATATATTCCAGTAGAAAAAATGCTCTGCTCTTGAATTGAAATTTGTTCTAAGAAACCAACAAGTTTTTGGCTGTTAATTTTACAAGGGAGGTTACAACATCCATTGGACAATGTCAGACATGGTGGATATTAGCTATAGTACACAAGCTGAACTCAGATGATAGTTATTTCCCAAAATCTCATAAGTGCAAATAGTAAAAGCATTACTCCTCACTGTAACCAGATACATGATGCATGGTTGCTGAACTTTATGTCAAATACTGATCCAATAATGCTAGAAGATGAAATTCAATGTGTACAGAAATAACTATCATGCTTCATTCAACGTCTACATGCAAATGAACCAATGCGGCAATTCATTTCCAAAATCTCAAAACAGAAGTTGTAACAGAAAGTATAATCAGAGCATATTGGTATTCAAGTCCTCAATACTTACTGATGTTTTATTATTAAAATATTGATGTCTAAACATTGGGGGTGGGGGTGGGGGTGGAGGCAATGTTGGTGAGTTCAGGAAACCCACTGTAACATGACAGCCTAATAGAGGCTGCCATGGATATTTTGGGTTAATAAAGCCGGATTAATTGGAGGCTCCCCTTAAACCCCAATCCATGCTTGTATAAAATAAAGGGGCTACATTTTCTCTTTGGAAGCATATTGAAAATTCCATAACATCTTGGAAGATTCGCAAAGAGCTCAAGACATCGACTGCATCGTCTTTCTCAAAGTTCTCTAGTTCTCAAAGTTGGCTATTCCCGTGTATTGATGCCTAAATGTTGTGGGTGTGCCAATGTTGCCGATGTTAGGAACCCCAATATGATATGATAGCCAGAAATGAGGCTATCTTGGTTGGCTATTCCCATGCATCACCCACTTCTTGATAGGAACAAGCTCTCTCGGAAAACAAATTAAAGCACAAAGCTTTATATCAAATTTTTTCTCAATTGTAAAATGATTTTACATTTTTTTGATTGGTATTCCAAAATGATTCTACAAAAGGCTTCAAGATCTTGATTTTTTTTAATTTGGTATTGCAAAATGATTTTACATAAGGCTTCAAGGTCTTAATATAGGCCACAAAATCTAAGTACAAATGCTTAAAAATGAATGTGGGGCATGACGCCCTCTAAAGACATGCATCAAATATGTATGGATGAATGTGTATGTGTGTTTCTGCATTCTGCTCATATAGAATAATGGTATTCTTTTCAATCTCAACAGAGGCAAAAAAAAAACTATTTCTTGTATGTCTAACCCTTGTTAGACAAAGTTAAATGGTAACTATGTTGGAGAGAACTAACAAGTACCCCCTGAATATGTCAAGATGCACATGAGCTAGACATGACACAAGCGCCATCAAAATAAATAAAACAAATAAACATAATGGTATTCTATGCATAAAAAAACCAGATTTCAATCCCAAGTAAGTTGGGATTGGCTATATGCATTCTCACAGACATATTACTCCATTTAAGCTCACCTTAGTCCGATATTATACAAAAAAAAGTTATAATAAATTAAACTAGAAATTCTATGTATTTTTCTACTTACACATCAATTTCTGACATGACCAAAAGACTCCTAAAATTATTGGACCTAAAGCAGACTTACTAACATGACTAAAACCTAATGTGTCACCTTCAACTATATAAATCTTCTACTTCTGTTGTGCTTTATTTTGCGCTAGATCTGATTATGTTTTTCAAGACAACTTCCTCTCGTATTCTTAATGATTCCAAGAGATTGTATACTACCTCTTGTTCAAAACAAAGAGATTGTAGTCTAACCATATGATGATCTTATTTTAGATCTTAATTAGTATCACCAAGGATATCGTACATATTTAAATTTTCTAGATAAGATTAATTTAACATATAGCCCAAAAATGCTCATACGTGTGTTTGCAATGAATATGCTCAATAGTTCAGCTATATCAGTATTTGTGAAGAAACATGTTTTTTTAATAACCAAGAAACATGTTTGTGGCCCGCCCTTTGGACCAACCACAGCTTTCTAAACTCGGTGGATAATAGACCCGCCCCTTTACCCTTCTCCACTTAAATACCAGGCTTCGCTTTGCATGGCGTGGGGCTTGAACCTGTGACACTGTGAGCTCAGTCACAAATCCTCCACCCTTTGCCACTCGAGCTAGGCACTGGAGGCATTTGTGAAAAACATGTTGAAATAACTACTTGGATTAACACAGTTTTAGCATCTCTTCAATGTACTAACAACTGAAATATCATACAAGATATTTTTTCTACCATCAACTAGACAATTATTGTTTTTGCTATATAATTTTTCATTGTCTTAACTAGATAAGCTGTCTTCTCTAGAAATAGGTGAGAGAAGTCATGTTCAATTGGTTCAGAACTGCTAACTTAGGAAATATAGTGTTGCTGTGTTGGAAATATCTAATTACAGCTAATAAAAAAAAGAGTACAGAAAAATCCAGAAGATTAGACATACCTGATCTTGCCAGAAACGGGATCCTTTATGAGAGACTCTATGGCTCCCACATGAATCAGATCATAAGTCCGAGGATATGTTGAAAAAGGCTCACACCTGTGACAAGAGCGGTAAATGGAGTTCATTAGTTGAAGTGAATAACCAATCTATTATTTGGGGAAAGAAGAAAACGAGGCAAGAAGCTAATGCCAGCACTTATTATGTGCAGGTTTCATTTTCCCATGGCTCTGTAAGTTTTCGGATAAATAAACCACTAGAGGATGAGTCTTTTAGCAAGGAAAGATCTTTCCAGACATAAAGAATAAAGAAAGAGAAATTTTTTTCATAAAACTCACTGTCTAGCACAAACAATTTAGATAGTTTTTACTTAGGAAAAAGGATAATGATCCAGAATCCAGTCAACCATATACTTCTAAGACCAACTATCAAATATATAATAGGAAAATTGTTGACCCACCAGTCGTGGTAAACTCCAATAAGGCCTCTGTCATAAATGACATCAAGTGTGAAAGGCTTATGCGGTGGAACAACATTCATCACCCAAACTGGATCTGATGATAATGCTGCAGCAAATCCTCCAAAAAATGCATTCATGTCCATGACATTACGAACTGATGAAGTTCCTAGTTTCAAGTTCAATGAACTCTTGTAATATGCAACTCTCCGCGCCCATCTTCTTGAGTCAGCTTCAAACACATCCACTCCATTTTTAGTTACAATTGCCCTAGAAGGAGCTTTCATCAGCCTCGCTGGCCATTTCGGAATTTTCCAAATGGCATATTCTCCTTTGGAGGATGAAGTCCTAGTCACACATTTTTTCAACTTGAAGTACCTGCAATTCATTTGAGAGATAAAAATAGAGATGGTTATTTTTAAAGTTTTATGCTTATCAAGGAGAATGCAGCAAAAAATTGTTGGAGATCACAGAAAAATGTAACTGAAGAACATGGAAGGAGAGAAATTAGAAAAAAGGAATTAGAGAAATCATGAATGAGAATCACCATGCAGCACTTGGATCAACTGATTCATCACACAGCTCAAGCCCAAATTCATTTTGCATTGGAACACATGAATCCCCATGAGGTTTTTTCCAGATGGCAGTGTTTCCATCTACAACAATCAGCTCATAGCACAATGACCTGGCCACTGTTTGGAGATCGGCCCACTCCTTATCTTGCTTGGGCCACTGAACAGGAGGACCAGAAATGACAAGGTAGCCTCCAGCGCGGAGTAACCGGTCAACTTCAATGAAGTATGTCGCATCTGCATGGCAAACTCTTCTGTCAGGGTTTTCAGACGATATATAAAGCACCTTGACAATGACCATGGAACTCAGAGAACTCACTATATGCAGAAAAAGGAATCAAACATCGTGAACAATGAACCAAATCAAACGAGAAAGCAGGAAAAGGAAGCCTGCGTGTCCCAAGCATGGCAACAAATGCAGGTATTCCTCGTTCCAAGGCAAACTGTATTTGTGATTTATGTGAATCTCTTGGAGCAAAAGAAAGTGTTAAAATCTCTTCAGAAAGTAGATAGCCACCAAAACTGGCAACCTGCAGCAGGAATAAAATGTTATGGTCACAGATTACAAAGAACATTACTATAGATTCAAAGGAAATCGAGCAAGAACAACGCACCCCGCATCCCATATCAAGGGCGGTCCTCAAAACTCCACCAGCTATTGGGATGTACTGTTTAAGTTTCTCAATATACTGCTCAGCTCCATCAGGAAACATAGTTCCACCACCAGGAAAGATAAAATATGGCCCTTCCTTTTTCATCCATCCTTGGTGTCCTTTCCTGTCAGCTATTTTATTATATGGCATATTCTCATGCCATATCTGGGAAGAAAGGTAAGGATTAGCATGACTTTGCACTGGAAAATCAAACTCTACATAAGAAAAAAAAGTGAAAAATACAGCCCTCAACAGAATGGATTCCATTTAACACAGCCAAGAGGCTCAAAATCACATATGTAATGCAACACTTTAAGCAGAATCTACAAGAAAATAAGAACTGTATTATTTAACATATTGAGAGGCTGAATCTACAAGAAAAAAGAACTGTATTATTTAACATATTGAGAGACTTAGTTTCTTCTTTTGATAACCGTGGTGTTTAGGCAGCTTGTGTGCACCTTGACTAATTCCATGAGATACATGTTACGTCCCATCAGCAATAGGTACTAAGTAACCTTGTCCATTAAGACTACGACAAGTCAACAACGACATATAGAAAGAAATCACCTAGTGTTTTGTCTTTGAGAGGATCTAAACATGAGACCTCACAACCCACTTCATTGAATAACTAAGCCACACCCTTGGTTGCATATTGAGAGGCACAGTAGCTAAGAATTGCCACCAAAAGAGGCCCAAGATAAGGGAGAAGCCACTATCGACATAAATTTAAAATGGAAAAAGGAATATTAAAAGAAAACTATTATAGGATCCATCTAATGAAGCAGCAACTAGAGTGAATACGAGTATTAGGCTGGATCATACAAAAGCTGCAGATGGGAGCACATCTAAAGGCAACTTAAACATAGTTTGAGGTAGCTAACTTCAGCCCACCTAGACTAAAATCAATCAGTCTGACGGAACTTATGAATTTTAAAATCACTCAAACAGTTGCAACCTAACATAAGCAAAAGTATCTTTTCCTATCAGTGGGCGTTTACACATTTCAACTCACTAGTAAAGCTGCATCTTTAAACCTAAAGTAAGTAAATACAAGTGTTTCTTCTACACATTTCAGCACAATCTTCTGGGCTGCAGGGGATTCGCTTCAGATCAATAACGACTAACCAAAGATTGCCCTTTCCAGCACCAAAAGTGAAGCAGTGAGATCAAAATGGTTCTTTTGAAATGCATTACCTTGTGCAAACTCTCAGGCCATTGAACAGGAATGCGGTAACCTTGTGTCGGTGGAATCAAACAAAGAGGCGTATCCTTAGGCAAAGGACAATGTCTTTCCCTATAAAAATTCATCTCTCTACTCAACTGGCTATTGATTCTCGGATCCTCACAAGGCATATGATCTACATAGTCAGCTGAACATGCATCAATGGCTGTGTTGTGTCTCCCTGATTCCACCTATTCCGAAAAACACAAAATTCAAAAAAGGGATCGAATGGACCTGAACCAAACAGAACGGATAGTATTAATATTAATTTCACCTGGGCAATCAGTCGACTACGCTGGCGCGGATCCCCAGAGGCGGAACGGAGCAGAGTCTGGCGGCCTGAAGCAGCCAAAGAATCACCCAAAGGAGTACAGAGAAGGAGGAAGAAAATTAAGACTGCTGCAAAGAAAGCTGCTGAAACCAAATCAAGAACACGCCATTGTCGAGCATTTCGCTTTGACGATGGTAGATTCAAGTGACCCATTTTCAGTATTTTGAGCAGTAAAAGTAAAAAATACTACTTCAAGATCCAATCACACATAGATATGTATATGTACAGAAATTGGAGTTTCCACAGACACTTATGGTGTGGAAGATCAGAATTTGAAGATCTGAAGCATATGTTGAAGTAGATTTGTAGTGCTTTTGAAGTTAGTGTGGCTTAAAAGAGTTAGCAGTGAGAAAGAGAGAGGGGATATATTTATTCTTTATTCTTTTACCCCTTTCCTTGGTGGTTGTTAGGAAATAGAATGTATTTTATTATATCATATAATTTAATTTTATAATAAATAATAACGAAAAGATTTATTTTATGTAAGAATGAATTTGGTGTGGTTGTGTCATTACTTTAATATCTTTTTCTCATTTTTTATTTTATTTATTTATTTAATAATTTTATTTTATCGTTTATCCTATCTTTTTATGTATCTACCACATGCTCTATAATGTCTTGTAGGTTTATCATTATGTAATAATGAAAAACAATACAATCTATCCAAATATTATAGTGATTAAAATAATATAGTACAATACGATGCAATACATTATCAGACTATACATAACAACAACAAACAAAGTGTTAATATTTATTTTTGTAAGACATTTTGGTGAGTTAAAACTTAAAAAAGGGATTTAAAAAGAGGAAGAAATGCATACGCCATTTCTTGTTAGGTATATATTACATTTATCTCCCTTAGGTTCTAATTGTAGATCTATCTATCTCCTTTAAATTTTTAGGAATTGTACTGGTTATGATATGAACCATTTTGAACTTGGTAACTGAAAGTGGTGATTGCTAGGATTAAAAAATATATTAACTTATTAACGTAAAGTTTTATAAATTTAATTGAATGATTAAAAGTGGTTCAAATATAAAAGGTTATAAGTAAAATGTTTTGAAAATTATTCAAGAAAGTTTAAACTTATTAAGGATGGACTTATTGAACTCTTTGATGCCAAGTGTAAAGCTTAATTCAGGAAGATGTGACATAAGTGGACAAAGATATCAAAGCCAAAAGTTACTCAGCTTCAAAGGCATGAGAGGATTTGGAGGGTTTTGAACTCTGAAGTATCATTACAAAGGATCTACATAGATCTCAAAGATTACAAAGAAACAGAAACACAAAGTATTTATCAAACTTCAATTTATACATGAAAAAATTCAAAAAGTTTTACCTCATTTCAATCTAAAGTATAGTTCAAACAATGATTTGAAGGGAAAAGGGCCAAAAATACCTCCGAACTATCAGAATTGATGCATAATTACATTTTTGTTTAAAAATATCCTCCATTAATTTATTTTTTTTAAGAAAAAAACCCCTCTCTAACAGAAACGACACCATGCATGCTATCTGGACAAAAAAAGGTCATAATGATCAGTCTATGTGGATTCCCATTTAGAGACCCGAGAGATTTTCTCCTTGAATACTAGGTTCGAGAGCAGCCTTCCATATCTAAAGAGACTATTATTTCACTTGCAAACGTCTGAAAAAGTCAACCTCTAAATGATAACACTAATTCATCCTCATTATAATCGTTGTCTCCTCCTCGAATAAGTTTTCCTAGTTCAACAGAATCTAACTCTGCGAATTTCTTGAACCTATAAATATTGTATAGAAGTTGTTGTGTTTATATTAGCAAATATAACATAATCAACATAACTTACCATTTTCAAGATTCAATTGCTACTATAAACAAATATATATATTTTTTTTAATATTGTAAGAATCTTTACTTCTCAAAATCTGCCAAAATTTGATGTAAAGATGGGTTGAAGTTGGATTTTTAATTTAAGAGGGATAATTTAAATAATTATTTTAAAATTTTAATGGGAGAATAATTTTTTAACCGAAAACTGACGAAGGATATTTTTGCTTCATTTGTAATAGTTAAGGAATTTTTTGGCCCTTTTTCATTTCTATCAAAGAGGGAGGTGTTTTTGAGCTAAAAATATAACTAAGGGATATTTTTTAGCCAAAAACTAATGGAGAAGCATTTTTGCTCCATTTCAAATAGTTCGAAGACATTTTTGATAATTTTCTCTAATATAAATGCATAGCATGTATACCTATCCTTTACACCAAGTTTTATCTCTCAACCATAACTAATAATACAGTCTATTTTCCATCTCAATTTATGGGTCGACCAATAATTTGATGTACAACGAAAGCCTAATCCAGGTAAAAGAAAATACAAAA
Source organism: Solanum virginianum (assembly GCA_000787875.1). Taxonomy (NCBI): domain Eukaryota; kingdom Viridiplantae; phylum Streptophyta; class Magnoliopsida; order Solanales; family Solanaceae; genus Solanum; species Solanum virginianum. The sequence goes on along the minus strand of DF360343.1, from coordinate 37,178 downwards.
ATCCACGGTGGTTAATCACCTTCTTCTATCCCTTGAGCTTTGTTTTGGTCTAATATCACGCCTGGACGAGCCCAACCGGGAAACACGCTAAATAGGATGACAAATAGTGTATAACAAAGAGAGATAATATAAAGGAAAACAGAGTCTACAAAATCTCAGCAACTTAACCAAACCAACCATCGATGAATACATCAGCGCATATCAGCATCAACAATAGGCTAAGATAGAATGTTTTCATCTTTAATTGTAAAAGGAACGAAAAAACAAGGTAGTAAATGGATTAACATTCGTTGATGACACATCACCAACAAAGGTTGCAGGAAGTATATATATGTACTTCTCCAGCAACTGGTAAATCTATAAAGTATGAACAGCAGTGCCCTCTATTATCCAGAAAAACTTCTCGAACCCCCAAAATATATGACTTTCCAGGACTAAACCAACCTCTGTAGACAATTGTCTGTCACCTTCATGCAGCATACCTAACCTCACAAAATCAAGGAAAACAAAAACTGCTACCATCCTCCTCGTTCCTTTCAATGTTTCCTTGATGTTCTAAGGATGTAGTCATGCTTGAGAAGGTTTGCTCTCAAAAGCATTGATCTCACATCCCGATCAAACTCCTTGCCTGTCTGCAGCACCTTCTGGAAGGTTGCATTTCTCTGATCAGCATGCCGCGCATATAAAATTTTATTGTGCGAGTCGATTCGAGCCTGCAGGGCAATAACGATCATGATTTATGTACATTGAAATTGACTAAACCATACTGCACACAGCAGATGGGTACAGAGGTGCATGTTATTAGTCCATCACCTGTATTTGGTTGTCAGTGATCAAAGCTTCAAGTTCCTTTTCCAACCCAGCAACACTCGTCTTGAAAGCATTAGCCATCATATTCAAATCAACCGAGACAAAAGGGTGGGTATACTGAATCAATGCTTTGTTGCGGATTTGATCATACAGCGTCTCGACATGGTCATGCAAATGGATGTCAAGCAATAGATTTGATTTAAGATTCCCTAGATACTCCAGACAAGAAGCATAGTGACTGCATCATAGATAAAGATCGAGGAGAAAGAGAAGTGTGAGAATATTAATTCCAAACTTCAGATATAGACAATTCATTCGATTTTGAACTCATACAAACATTTTAGTTGGATTAAAGAAATAACAGTTTGAAAGAAAAGAGAAGCTTGTCAAATTATACACACACAATGTACAGATAGGCAGGATAAATCCACCATTCTATCCATCAGGAGGTTGAACCTGATAAAAGGATAAAACAGGACCACCAAATTGCTGGAATAGAAAGTTACATATGGAACTCATCAGTCAATATAATACATGATCGGGTATTTTCTAACATACACATCAAATGAATAGCATCTATACTGTTTAGCCCACTGAGACCTTCCTTCACAGTAGATCTTATTCAAAGTTTCATGACAGATTTCAAATTTTACCTTGTGTAGAAATCATGAATGAGCTCCCTTATCTCAGGTACCAGCTCTAAGAAATTTCTGAAGTTTATATTGTCAATGACTTTGCTCTGTCAAACAAAATCATCTGAATCAGTAAGTGACATTGTAATTCTTATGCAACTATGATGATAAAATCATTTAAGAGCAACAAGAATATTGTATTATTGCCTTCAGTTCTGCTCGGTCAAAACTTGCAAGTGCACAGAGTCCACCATAAGTAGCAACATCTTGGGGTGCAATAACTTCAGCGTAGTTGTTACCTAATTCTTGACCAACTTCCAGGAACTGCAACAATCCAGTGAAATTGTCAAGTAAACAAAACAAAAGGATTTATAAATCCTTCCGTGGTGCAATCCAATCTAGTAAGAAGAAAAAATTAGCACAATGCATGGTAATCTGCTATTAACTGCTACTAAAAATAACGAAATAGAAGGCAGTTGAGCGTTAAGTATCTCAACTAACATTAACCAATAGACAAAATTAGTTCAGGAAAATGTATGCACATTATATCCATCCTACTAAGAAAAGCATCAATTTGGATATGCATTTGATGGGTCTTAAGGTCATACTATTGCATTTCGCCTTGCAAGATATTAGTTCAGTTGGTTCTTTTCTTGATTTTTGGATAAGAATTCATTCAGCTGTGTTTCAAGAGCATCTATCTCTATGAGGCAGTGGTAAGGTCTGCGTAATTTTGCCCTCCCCAGACCCCACTTGTGGAATTCCACGGGTTGTTGTGTTTCAGGAGCAGTTGCCACTTCAATACATTCCATTACAAAAAAGGCAGTAATGCAAATTAACTTGATGGAATACTGAGTATCTATAAGACTCTTTAAACTCCTTGCAGTACCCTAAATGTAGCACAAGAGAATCAAGGAAGCAAACACGTCATTAAAATCCAAGCAGAAAAACAAATATTCCTTCAGAAATGGCTTCTTCAAAGCTAAAGTGATTTTGTTTCTTCCCAATTCTACTACTTTCTTTTCTTTTCTTTTCTTTTATCTGATGAAAATTCTACTGCTTCATTTTCTGGATTTCATTCTCTCTCCTGCCTCTATATTTCCCAAATTATCCTGATAACTCCCTCCACCTTCACTTAGTTGGGATTTCCTCATGGTTTCTACCATTTCATTTCTTTCTTGTTTCATTGGTATTCCCAGCTGATCCATAATTGCTTCATAACCTATGCATTCCTTCTCTCATAGCATTGTGTATTCACCAATTAAAGGCCTGATGCAACTGCAAGTCTTTGCTTAACTCGTGCGCTAAGGAGTTTTTTGGAGGAAGAGGGAGGGGCTTGGTCAAGAAAGAAGAATCAGAGGATTGCAAAGGTTCAGGAAGAACTCACAGAAAATGCCATCAGACCTTCTAAAGTGAAGGCTGAGGAGTTGGATGAGAAGATGATAAACATATATGAGCAGTGGCTTAAAACAGTTTTTAAGGGCTAAATTTAATAGACAAAAAAAGTTTTAACCTAAGTTGCTCAAACTCGGGGGCGGGTATCTCAGACTGGTGCAAATTCGAGAGGCGAATTCGGCAAATTCTAAATTTTAAGATTCGGGAGCGCGAATCCGAGTGTGATACGGGTGTAGGGATGCGGCTATAAAGAGTCAACATTATAAAAATAGAGTTATAAAGATATTATAAACTTGAGATATATTCTGTAAAATATTGTTCTATATATATAAAATACACACACACACTATACCTGCAAGTGCACCACGGTTAATTCAGGTTTTACCTAGTCCGATGGCCCTCAATTTATGTAACCTAGATAGAATTTGTGGAGTTAATAATTTTCATACAATCTTTAAATACTTTAAGTTGATATTTATTTGATTTATAGTATTTTTAAAATAGTTTTCCAATAATACATATTACTGCCTCTCCACAATATAATATTACCTACTATTGCACCCTCAAGTTGCACAAACTCTTCATTTTCAATGCCACGCCCTTGTCGGATTCTTCAAAAATACACTACTTTTGGAGAATCTGACACGCCCCGATTGACACTTCTAAAGAGTCCAAACAACATAGTTGTTGCCTGCTTGAGCACCTTTTCACCACATTTATTATTATATAATTTTTAGAACAAATATTCATTATATATATTTATTTTATAGAAAGGTATTCTATAAAATAAAAGATATTTTGTTGATTATAGTAGATATACAAATATAATTTGTAGAGAGGATAAGGAATTCTACCTAAAAATAGCAACAAAATGAAAAAATTCTTATAAGTTTACCTATTTATGTTTATCCCCAAAATGTTATTATGAGTGTTCGGGCATAAATATTGAAATAATTTTAATTGCAGCATACAACCCATAAAGGGTCAACAAGACATTTAAAAAAAACTCTACAAACCCTAATTTTATATAACTTCATCTCATTCCTACTCCCTCCTTGTCAAAATACTAAGCCGCAACCCCTCTCCTCTCTTCTTTTTTCTCCTCCAAACAACGAAGGAACAAGAACACCAAAACCCTAGTTACTCAAAAAAGTTCTTAGACTCTAGTCAAAGTATCCGGAAGGGATGCACCGAATCAGACACACGCCGCACCCGCATCCGCAACAGTGTCGCGTTGAGATAGGTTCGACGGCAAAAATGAAGAGTCCGCACACCCAGTGTCACAAGGTGGCAGGAACCTCAATCGGCAAGAAGTAGTAGGAGATAGCAGATGCCTGCTAGACTAGTCAAGGACCTTCAGCCTCAAGGTGCATGTAAACTAGCACAGATAACACCACCATAAAAGGTATGTATGTATTAACTCCTTACATGTTCTGATGATGTTACTGAATCACTATTCGGTACCTATTTTGGGGATAAATTTTATTCGTGCAAGCTCTTGTTATGGCTTCCGTTAATTAGTACAGCACGTCCTATTAAATTATGTTTAAAAAATAAAGGAATAACATTCATTTTCTACTCACAACCTGGACCATTAAATTTAGCCTCCAACTTATGCTTTGAGTTCGCTTGAACCCAAGTTCAGATAAGAAATCCCCCTACTAGAACATCTTTTGATAAATGATACTATTGTATTCCTCAGCATTAAGGAATGCTGGCTACCCAAAAGTGTTACAAGAGGAAGTTAAAATAAAATCCAAATTACAAAGAACCTATGAAATCTGGAAGATCTTCTATTCCTCTATACAATTTCCTTTACGCCAAAAAAATAGTGTGGATAGGTAGCTCCCTTTCACAACATGGATGGACTTTGATTTGTCTTCAAAGCATCTCCCATTTCTCTCCTTCCACACTAACCGCCATATGCAAGATGGGTAACAGTTTTAATGCAGAAACTAATCCACTTTCGCCACCTGTTTCCAAATCCCATTTGGCTAAGCATGTTAAGGAGATAATTCCAGTTGACATTTTCAAAAGCTTTCTCAATGTCAAGCTTACACATTAGTCCAGCCCCTTCACCTCTAATTCTTGTATCAACATAATCACTTGCTATTAGAGTTGCATCCATTATTTGTCTGCCCTTGATGAAAGCCATTTGGTGTCTATTGATCAAGCTATATTACCCTTTTCATCCTTTCAGATAAGAGTTCTGGCCAATATCTAGTAGACTCCGTATCTTAGGTTGATTGGCCTGAAGTCTCTCAGTTCCACTGCACCTATCTTTTTGGGAATAAGAGCTACATATGTGGCATTAAGACTTCTCTAGGCTTGTCAATGGACTTGATCAAGTCCCAAAGTTCATTGGAAAACCATCAGTCCAGGGGCCTTGTCAATTGCACATGATTTGATGCTTTCCAGTATCTCTTCTTCATCTAAATTTCTTTGGAGTCGTGTCTGATCCTCTAGTGAGATAACTGGTGTATCCTGTATGGTGAAATCAGGCCTCCACTCTTCAGTTTCCTTGTAAAGTGACTGATAAAAACACTTAACAGCTCTCTTGATGGCTTTTGGATCTGTAATGTTGAGATCTCTCACTTTCAATGTGTCAATAGAATTAAATCTCTTATGAGCACATTAGCCATTCTGTGGAAGAATTTAGTATTCTTGTCTCCATTTTTCAGCCAGGACCTTTGCCTCCAAGCAATTTCCTCCCTCTTTGTTACCTCACCAAATTCCATGGTTATATGGATTTTTGGCCTAGTTCATCGTCTGAGAGAGATCTTTGTTCCTGTATGGATTCTAAAGAAGTAATTGGTAACAGGATTTCCTCTTTTTTCTGCTTCCAATTCGCCTTGTTGTTTTTACTTCATGGCATAAGCTCTTTTTTGAGTAGTTTTGAGTTTATTTGTCAGGATGAAGGCAGGTCTGCCGGTGATTGGGCAAGAGCTCCACCAATCCTTCACCTTATCTTTAAAACTCTCTTATCTCCATCCACCAGTTTTCGAATTTGAAATATGACTCCCAGTCCCCACATGAGAGGAGGGTGGGGTTGTAGTCTGATCCCAATCTAGGAAGTAGGATCTGCTCGACTTAGGAGGAGGAGTCTTCCTAGTCAGCTGAGTACAGGAACCTATCTATTTTAGAGCACTCCTCTGAATCTCCCCTCTCCTCCAGGTGTAAGACCCTCCAAATAAAGGGGGTCTACAAGTTCCAGGTCATTGATGCACTCGGAGAATCATGGACCCCGATATGCCGTTGCAGTTTACCCTTTCAGCTATAAATCTTGTGACATTAAAACCACCACAAATCACCCAAAGCCCCTCCCAGCTAGCTCTATATGATGTTAGTTCACCCCAAAGATCTCTTCTGATAAGCCTGTTGGTCTGCAAACAGCACTCAGAAGCCAAGTTAGGTCTTGGTTGACGCTTGTGAGTTTGCAAGCGCCTCCCCAAAAAAAAAGCCTCCAAATGGACCTCCCTCACCCATCTATTTGTCCATAACTCTACTAGCAAGTCTTTAACATCTCTATCCAATTTTATTTCTAAGAGAACCAGCCCCTTATAACATTCCAAGATAGAATCTTGACTTTCATTGATCACTGATGGGTGGTCTCCTCCCTTTCCTCGATTCGCTTCGAGTCTGGAGCACCTATTTGTTCTCTTACTAGTATTATATTACTATGTAATTTTATGACACTTTTCACTCTTACATTTCTTTCAAACCTGTTCTGGAAAATGATTTTCTTGAGCTGATGAGTTTATTGGAAACAACCTCTCTATCCTACAAAGGTAAGGGTAAAGTTTGCATACATCCCCCAAGCCCCCACTTGTGGAATATACTAAGTATGTTGTTGTAAATGATTTATGTATGTAAAGTGTTTTTTTAGTCTTTAAAGACCAACTGTAATCTGGATAGATTGCGCCTGAAATCATTTCAAGCTTCACCAAACTAAGATCATTAAACTAGATCAAGTTTGTTTCAGTGAACCTAGATTGAGGATCATAAAGCACTTAATATAAATTCACGACTGAATCACAACTTAACAGGCCTCATTAGACAGAAACGAGACACAAACCTTCCGAGCAGCAAGCTTATACTTCTTTGCCTCCAAGTGGGCCAACCCAGCTGCACAACGAAGTTTTGCAACTGTAACAGCATCTAGAGCATCTTGGCTCTGCTCTGCCTTACTAACATAGCTTGTAACATGTGTGAACTGGCCCATCTCAATGCTGACCAGAATGGCATTCAAACACATATGGATTATGTGTTTCGCAGTCGTGCAATAATCACGTGTACGAACATAATTCTTGAATGCCTCTCCAAGCTGTCCATGTGCATAGTAGAAATCTCCACCTCTAATTCTATATAGTATCTTTTTCATGCCCTGGGAGTGTACCCTAGAAAGAAATTTAGAAATGCCTTTAGGAACCTTTTTAAGGTCAAAAAAGACCTATATAAGTCATGATCAGATTTGTCTACACAGAAAGGTCAAATGAGTTCCATTTAGCAATAAAATTAGATAATATAATAAGTTAAACAAACAGAAATAAAAAGTAACAAAATAATAGCAATGACATAGCTAAAAAAGGAAACCTAATGGAAGGGTGCAATGGTGCCAAGATGAAGAAAAAGGTAGTAATTCATGCTTAACAGATGAAGGGTAAGGCCAATCAAAAGGAGTTTTTATGTGTTAGGTTCATGTACAGGAAATACGTCAATATCATAATATTATGCCTGGTCAATAATATGTCAGCTTCTTGATTCCTTTTGTAACTAAGTATCATCTTGATGCCTTAATTGACTTTATGATTTACTTCCATAGAAAACATGTCAACTTCCGACATAGTTATGAGTTAAAGGGGATATAGTGGCAAAAAAAGAGAATGGAACACTAGACTGTTCCATAAAGTGTATGACCGATGTAGACGGCAATAGGAATCTCTTTTATTTCTTCTTAGAGTTACTACCGGAAGTAGTGAGAAGAAGACAGAGCAAAAACCCTAGCTCAGATCGAATGCTCTAAAAATTTATCCGATGGAATCCGACCAGGATTTAGGGCAAATAGCCGATGAGATCTATGCCAACGGTGATGAAAGCACGCAGCGTCACGGGCCGATTATCAGCAGCGAACTGCTGGATACTGAGGTGTATGCGGCCTTATACAGCGGCCGGATGAAAATCATGTGGCTTCTCTTCATAGCCAGTTTTTTTATTTTCTTTTTTTTTTCATGGATACTGAGGTGTATGCGGCCTTATACAGCGGCCGGATGAAAATCATGTGGCTTCTCTTCATAGCGGCTTCTCTTCATAGCGGATTGATGTGGCTATACTTCCATAGAAAATATGTCAACTTCCGACATCGTACTTATGAGTTAAAGGGGATATAATGGCAAGAAAAAAGTGATGGAACACTAGATTGTTCCATAAAGTGTATGACCAATGTAGATGGCAACTACCTAGTATTTCACTAGGTAGTAATTCATGCTTAGCAGATGAAGGGTAAAGCTAATCAAAACGAATTTTTATGTGTTAGGTTCATATAAAGGAAATACGTCAATATCATAATATTATGCCTGGTCAATAATATGTCAACTTCTTGATTCCTTTTGTAACTATGTGTCATCTTGATGCCTTAATTGACTTTATGATTTAGGGATATAATGGCAAGCAAAAAATGATTGGAACACTAGACTGTTCCATAAAGTGTATGACCGATGTAGATGGCATTGTACGGATGTTTGGTCAAACTTGGTGGAAGATTATGGATTCATCAAGAAGAGCCACACCCAGTCATGCATGTCTTTTACTTTTTCCCTGACAATGTGTTTATTGATTAAAAAAAATTGGACTTATCAAACGAAAAAAAGACAACTGGCCTGATCTAATAAATCTGAAACAAATTAAACTTTGGAGTAAGAAGAGGGGAGTAATCTGTATTTCCATGAAAACAGTAGAAAGTAGAATGATAGTTCTTCAAAAAAAACTTTTAATTCCGCCAATGAAATCTGAAACAAATGTACTTTGGAGTAAGAAGAGGGGGAGTAATCTGCATATCCATGAAAACAGTAGAAAGTAGAAAGATAGTTCTTCAAAAAGAACTTTTAATTCCGCCCCCAAGGCCTAGCTCAAGTGGCAAAGGGTGGAGGATTTGTTGCTGAGGTCACAGGTTCAAACCCTGCACCACGCAAAGCAAGCGAAGCCTAGTATTTAAGTGGAGAAGGGTAGAGGGGTGGGCCCATTATCCACTGAGTTTAGAAGACTGTGGTTGGTCCAAAGGGCATGCCACAGACAGATTTCTTGGTTATCAAGAAAAAACAGAACTTCTAATTCCCCAAAAATCCATATCAATCAAGAAAGTCTAACCATATTGACCAATCTGAAACTTAAGTAGGATAAAACTAAAAGAACAAAAGACAAACCATAAATTTACCTTGATTAAGGACACAGAATAGAATTAAACACACACATTAGCCCCCATCATCCTAGTTTCCTAGCACTCTCTTTCCTAATTATCGATAATATATATAACCTGAATGTTTTCACTATCTTAATAAGAACATCAACTTATTAATTTATAATAATATTATGTTGCTTCTGATTATAAAGATGTTAATACTAAAATTATAATTAATCTAACTATATTTAGCTTCCAAAGCTATCCAAAAATGACTCTTGTAAAAAAAAAACAATTGTAATTAAGGGAATGACATGATAATTCACGAAACATTAAGTAAACAATGAAGGGCTTCATTGAACGCATCGAAGATTTATACAAAAGAAAATTTTCTTCAGAGAAAGATACCCTATAAGCGTTGAGTTCGCTCTCAAGCTTCTCCTTCCTCAGCTCAGCCCGGCGATCCACGGAGTCAGCCCAAGCAGGGTCCGGGCCATAATTAGTGCCCAAACGTCCATCAATTCTCTGCACAACCTCACGGAACAATTGTGCGTTTTCCCCTTTCTTAATCTCATCATATGCCATCCTCAGAGCCTCCAATTGCATTGAAGCATTGCCACAACGCTCCGCGATGAAGAGTAGCCGCATGATTTTGGTGCGACCACTGTATAAGGAGGCGTACGCCTCAACATCCAGCTGTTCGCTGCTGATGATCGGCCGGCGACGCTGCGTGTTTTCATCGCCGTTGGCATAGATCTCGTCGGCCATTTGCGCCAAATCGTCGTCGTGTTCCATCGGATAAACTTGTAGAGCGTTCGATCGGAGCTAGGGTTTTTGCTGTCTTGTGCTCACCACTTCCGGCAGTGACACTCAGAAGAAAAAACTTGAATCGATCCTGAGCTGTGACGTTCACGAATTTTATATTAGCAAGTAATGGGCCTTTTAAACCCGTATCCTGGCACATTTCGAACTGTTTTCCTACTATGGCCCAGTTTTTTTATTTTCTTTTTTTTTTCATAAATAAAGGTAAAGGAAAGAGTATATTAGTATACATTTCCTATACAAAAATTGAGGAAAAATTACATGGCTTAAACATATTTTCCTTACAAAATTCATAATTCGTAAATATACTTATTTTTTATTTTGACACTTTATCCTACCTTTATCCATTTTAACCTTTTAACTCTATTTTTTATATATAATTTAAACACTATTGTTAGTTTTATAATTTTTTAATTTTATATTTATTTTTTTATTTTATAATAGACGTTTGTCCGTTAGTTTTTTTAAAAAAAATCTTAAGAAATCAATAGACAATTTCTTAAAAGAATAATTTTTTTTGGAGTTTTTCTATATTTTTTTCAAAAAAAAAACCAGAAAAAATGTGTCGAGTTTCTTTTTTAAATAATCAATTAAATTAAATAACACGTACTTATGAGTTAAAGGGGATATAATGGCAAGAAAAAAGTGATGGAACACTAGATTGTTCCATAAAGTGTATGACCAATCAGATATTATTATACTTTTTTCATATTCAAACTTTGTGGATTTAACTCAAATACTAGTTCATGTTTTTTGAATCCACAAGGCTTTATGAGTTAAATTCACAAAGTTTGAATATGAGAAAAAATAAAATATATGATATTATTTAATTAATTGATTATTTAAAAAAGAAAATTAACACTTTCCTTGGTTATTAACTCTAAAAATAAATATTATTTTAAAAACAATTGTCTATTAACTCTTTAAGAAATTTCTTGAAAACTTCTGACATTAAAAAAAAATGACCAATACTAAATATGCTTAAAATTTGACTGTTGATAGTGACCTTAGCTCTCTCTTGAAGATTAAATCTATTTGTCAATGTGCACTATTATATTTACTTATCAACAAATCCTAGCAACATAATTTGATTTATTTATTCTGTCAAGAAGTTTGTATACTAGGATGTTGCTCACTTGATCAATATTAATATTGTTATTACCATATATTATAATTGTGAATTAGAATAATGCAGTATAAGAATTGACTGCAGCATTGATAATGAAAGTTTGATATGTCATCCTATTGATTAGTCTTTCGTCCCAACATAGGTAATTCAACCTAATTAAATACTCAATTTATTTCATTTATTTAACTTCTAAATCAAGATGATTCATTTTATTTATTCATTTTAATAAATTAAGAGAAATTTTTTTTCATTTTATTCTTTATATTAAATAATTGAAGTAGGGGTGAATAAAATCAAATCGAAAACTCAATCAAATCGCAAGTCGAGTCAACCCGATAGAAAAAATTCGACTAATGGTTTAGTTTGACTTGGTTTGGTATTGGGGCAAAAAACCCAACTATATTTGGTGTGGTTTGATTTTAGCTTTAAAAAACCAACCATAGACTAAACCACCCAGACCCCACTTGTGGGATTTCACTGGGTATGTTGTTGTTGTTGTACTAAGAGTAATAATATATTTATTCTTTAGTTTTACATTGGTTTAGATAATTAAAATACATTTTCTTTAATGTTTACTCATATAATTAATAAGTACTTATCACACTTATTTTAACATGATTTAGCACTTTTAATTTATGATATTTTCATTATGACTTATTTTAGCATGATTTAGCAATTTAAAATTAAATTTATCTTCATTGTCACTTATTTATTTGCAATATTTATTTATACGATCTCATTATTATATTTTGTCGAATATTATTGTGTCTTCACTAATACCATATTTTGTGTTTTTCTTAAAAAAAATATCCTATATTTTTGTATTTTGGTAGGATTAAAGAAATATTTGAATCGTAAATTAATTATATATTTATATAAATACTTTATCAAAATATTCAAAAAAGAAACTCAATGACACGAGAATTTCGAAAAAAGTTCAAAAATTCAAGAAATTCAAAAAAAATCAAAAACCCGAGAAATCCGAAAAAAATCGAAAAAACCCGAGGTTAAAAATCCTAAACTTCATTGGTTTGGTTTAATTTATATATTAAAAAATTTGACACAAATAATTTGATTTTATATTTAAAAAATTTAAATCAACCCGGTCCATGTACATCCCTAATCAGAAGTAATCAATTTAGAGTATAGAACATCATTAATAGAATTAATTTAGTAAAACATACTTATAGTACATGCTTCTAGGCTAGTTTGAATATGTCTCTCTGCTTCTATTTACTCTGAGAGTCTATCCATCATCAGACGTTCCAAATCTGATAATCGAACTGTGATTTGGGATTATAAAACTCCTTTTTCGAATTTCAAGGAGTCATCAAGAACAAACATTGAAAAAGAATTGACTCCCAATAAATAGGAATTAAAGGAAAACAGCTTTTTTCAGTTCAAGATTCAATGATTTTGTCTTGTAATTCATTATCGGAGCTTGAAAAGCTCATCAGCGTCGAATTCCTCGTATGGGTTTTGCTCAGAATCAAATTTCTGCATTTGAATTTTCCTAAAAATTTCAAAAAATTTCTAGAATGACGAAAATTTTTGGAAGAAGCCATTAATTTAGATGAGGTTTTTCTGGCAAAGCTGCTTCAGTAAGCCCCCAGCAACGGCTATACATTTTCGATGACATTTAGTACATATCGGCTAAAATTTATATTAATCAGATGATATCTTTCAAATTACTTTATTTTTACTATTTCATGAATCAGTTGTTATATTATTGCCTAAGTATCTTGTCTTTTACATATTGTGTTTCTTAAATATTTTCAGCGTTTATTTTATTATGATGAGTTTATTGTTCCTTATTTGCGACTTGTTGTGCTGCTCCCTCTTGCACTTGTATATTGATTTCATCATTGTCTTATTTATTCTTTATCCATCATTATTATTGTTTATTTTTGACCTTTTGTATACTACTATATCGTTGGGATGTTGATTTCAAGTACTTATATTTTCTTGATCTATTGTAATAAATTTAATTATTTGTTCTTAGTTTAGTGGCGTTGGGGACTGGTGTGGACTAGGGTCATGTCTTTGGTTGGCGTCAAAGGTGAGGGATAATAGTGGTAAGAAGCAGATAGGTTTACTTAAGTTGAAAATAGGATTGTAGAACATAAGATCACTTAAAAGAAGTCCATAGTGCTAGTAGAGAATCTTAAGAGGAGCCAAATTAATATAGCTAGGGATGGCAATGGGGCGGGTTGAGCTCAACCCGCAAATTTTTTAAACCACCTCGCCCCGCATGATGATTTTTTTCGTTTTCAACTCACCCCGCCCTCATATACCCGCCCCGTATAAATTCGTCCCGCTTAAATTTTAAAGTTCTTTCATTTTTTTCATTGAATTTAATTTCTTTTCGCTAATTGACGTTTCAACAACTAATTAACTATTTTTAGTTGACATTTTAACAATTGTTTCTTAATTGTTAATTAAAAGTTTCTAATTAACATTTTAACAACTAACAATTCACCGAACATGTCTAGTTTAAATTTTAGAAATAAAATAAAATTAAAGTCAATGTTTAATAAAAAAAATTTATTTCTTTAATTTTTACTAATTAGAAAAATTTTATTTCTTCGAATTCCTATGTGACTTTTTAAACCTGCAACCCAACCCACCCCGCCCCGCATTAGTTTAAAAAAAACCTACTTCAACCTGCCCCGCATAGCTCTAAACCCGCCTCATACCCGCCCCGCCCTGCCCCGTTGCCACCCCTAAATATAGCATGTGTTTAGTAGACCATATGGATAGGTACCAAACACGAAATACAGACGGGTTTAAACTATGATACTCTAGTGTCTCTGAAAATAGAAATAAAGTAGGTATCCTAGTAGATGAAGATCTTAGAGAGTATGTGGTTGAGGTCATAAGGATAAATAATAGGATGATGTCTATTAAACTTGTTATTGGTAGACATATAGTGACTGTAGCTAATGTCGATGTGCATCAAGGGAGCCTGGATGAGGAAGTCAAAAAGTTTTTTCAGGGAGGATTTGGATGGGGTTGTAAGAGTTATACCAGACATAAAAAAGGTTTTTATTAGGGAAGACTTTAATGGGCATATCAGTGCAACTTCTAATGGGTTAGACGAGGTTCATGGAGGTTTTGATTTTGGAGAAGGGAACGAAAGCGGGACATCTCTCTTAGATTTTTCTAAAGCCATTGAGTTGGTTATTGCTAACTCATGTTTATCAAAGTGAAATCACTTGATTAATTTTTGTAGTACAGTAACTAAGACTCAGACTAATTACTTACTCCTCTGGAAGAATGACAGAAACTTTTAGAAGAATTACAAAGTTATTTCAAGTATAAATATTTTCACTCAACATAGGATTTTGATGAGAATTTAGAGACTAAGAGGGACAAGAGGAAGATGACTATGTATGTCTAACTAAGGATTAGATAGAGAAGTCTAACTCATAGCCTTTCTCGGGAGATAGACAAAAGTTGAGTAGCTTGGGGGCTTGGAATAGTAGTCGAAATGTGAACATGTGAGATACTACTATTGGTTTCATTAGAGAAGTAGCTACCGAGGTACTAGAGGTATCAAAAGGGATTTTTGGTGGACATCAAGGTGATTGGTCATGGAATGGAGAACTTCAAGATAAAGTGAAAGCTAAGAAAGTTGTCTCTACAAAGTGTTTGGAGTGTATGGATGAGGATGAAAAACAAAGATTTAAGGTTATCTATAACTCAGCAAAAATAGAAGCAAAGACACGATCATGAGTGCTAAGACAACAATATTTGAATGTTTATATGTCGAGCTAAAGGAAAAAAAAGTGGGGACAAGAGATTATATAGGCTCGTGAAAAATATAGAGAGAAAAAAACTTGTGACTTTACCAAGTAAAGTACATCAAGGATAAGGATGGTGAGGTATTAGCAGATGAGACTTCTATTAAGCAAGGATAGCAAGCTTACTTTCACAAATTCTTAAATGAGAAAAGGGATAAAAATATTGAGTTGGGTGATTTGATGCACTTTGATATTCATCATGATTTTAGTTACTGCAAGCATTTTAAGGTCAAGGGGTTAGACGTGCTACTAGTATGATGAACAGAGGGAGAGTGATCAGACCTGATGCGATTTTGGTGGATTTTTGGAAGAGCTTGTCAAGCATAGTATGGAATGGTTGACTAAGTTATTTAACGCTATTTTAAAAACTGCTAAGATGCATAATGAATAGAGGAGGAGTACAATGATGTCAATGTATAAGAACAAGGGTGTTATTCAACACTATAACAATCGCAGGGATATCTAGTTATAAGCTACATTATGAACGTCTAGGAGAGAGTGAGGAGATGAGGGTGAGAAGAGGAATATCTATTTCAGAGAATCTGTAACACCCAATGAAATTACTAAAACGCTCCTAAACTTTATCGTGCGCACAACGTATCTTCCCAAGCTTTGATGAAAAATTCGAGATCAGATTTGCGATTAGTGCAAAAAACTGAGTCAGAAAATGGTCTCGACTCGACTTTATCACCAAAAAATATGAATTTATATTTTCAAAGAATACTCAAAATAGTGGGGTTTCTGCGCCCCTTCCACGACGCGGATAGGACGCAGAACCACACTTGGTCTATTTTAAAAAAAATCGATGAGAACTGAAATTCGCAATAAAGTACAAAAATACACTAGTGCGCATCGCGCACTAGTGCACGGGGAGCCATTTTTTTCTTTTTAATCAAGAAGGGTAATTTTGTCCTTCCTAATGTATTTTTAAATCTTTAGGTCAATTTTAAGATGTATTTTCGTACAAATGGGTTTTAAAATCCAAAACCATCCTAAATCTATTAATTTTACGCTAAGTCTAAGAGAGAAAAAGGAGAGGAAAGCAAGGGTTTCATAAGAGAATTCAAGATTTTTCAAAGATTCGTCATTCCCAGGTATGTAAAGGCTACTAAAAAACATAGAATTGTTCTTCCATGTGTCAATATAGAGTTAGAATGAAAATTAATGTCTAGAAGTCTTGAATTATGATTTTCTTGAAAGTTCTTGAATGTTTGTATTAAATTCTTGGATATTATCTTGAGTTTTTGAATATATTCTTTAATCTATACTTTCATATCCTAAATTGATGATCAACATGCTTAAAGTTACTATATATTTACATACTTATGTAATTGTGATTGAACTCTTAGAAATTCTCTCTGTAAATACTTGAATAATGAATTTAGGGGTATGTATAGAGCCTTGATTGTCTGAATGTGATATTTGATTGAATCTGAGTCCTGAGGTGATAAGTATTGATGACTGTGATAGCTGGAATTATACTGATAGAGTTAGATGAACATAATCCCTTGAATTTGGAAAAATAGTCTTGCCCATTGAGTTTGAGTAACGAGAATCCTGGATGAATTATAGTCTTATGAGCATGTCGAGTCCTGAGAGAAGTATTGTGCACCAAAAATGAGTAAGAGTGAGTCTCACTCGCACTCATTACCTACGTAGCTAGCATAGCAGAGGACTAGACCGTGAGAAAGGATAGTTTCTTAGTCCCAAAAGAGGACTTACTATTACTATAAACCCCTGATGTACGCTATTCTACCCCGGTAAGGTACTGGATGCCTAAACGACATTGCTTCGTTATACCATCACCGGCTTATAGATAATGGGTGTAGGTCCAAGAAACTCCCCGATAGGTTTCATGGTGATAGAATTCCGATGTGATATGATGGTTTGATATTTGATGGATGGTGAGGTGATAGAGTCTTATTTCATACTTGGAGATGAGGCTGAGTGATTGATGAGAGATTCCTATGTTGTTTCCTTTTTCTTAACCCATTTTACATATAATACATTCCATGTACTAATGCCTCTCTGGCACTGCATCATTTTATGATACAAATACGGTAGACCGAAGACTTCAGCAGCCCAATCGTTGAGGTTTCAAAGCTTGATTCCAGACCATGGTGAGTCCTCCCAGCATCCAGAGGATGGTTATTTATTTATTTATATTTATGTCAGCATTTCTTTTGATTGTGGTACCCATGGTCTGTCATGATGCCTTCTTAGATGTTAGTTATAGAGGCTTCGTAGACATAGTCTATTGATGGATGCTGTCGGGACTATTTTATCCCTATTTCATTTCTTGTGAGATTACTCTTATTATCATATGATAGCTGGTTAATTTAATTGAATCTTCCGCATATGAATGGATGGAACGATGGCGATGAGACGAGGTGGTCCACTTGGGGACTAACAATAGTCTTCGAGTGTCAACCACGTCCAAGGTACCCTTCTGGGGCGTGACAAACTTGGTATCAGAGCCCAGAGTTCAAGTGTCCTAGAGAGTCTACGAAGCCGTGTCTAGTAGAGTCTTGTTTATAGGTATATTGTGTACCACACTTCATAAAAAGGAGGCTATAGGACATTAGGAAGTATTACCCTTCTTCTATGATCTGAGTTCGTATTGTAGAGTTAACTTGTGAAATTCTGCTTTTAACTCATGTGTTTTACGCTTACAGAAAATATTACCAAAGAGAACAACCGCTTAGAGAGATTCTACTTCTCCCGTCGCTGAGAACGCCTAATCGGAGGTTCTGGTTCAGACTGAAACCAGGAGGCGGGGACACCCCGCTAGGACTGTGAGCTCCCCTTGATGAACAGGGTATGCCAACCATATCTTGATATATTCGTGATTATGTTTATTGATGATATTCTGATATATTCGAGGAATGAGGAGGTCAAGCGCCCCCTGCTCAGCCCCAGTCAGCTCCTACTACTGAGGCAGAATTTAGAGGAGCCATCACCATGTTAACTAAGCTGGTGGCCTCCCAGGGAAATAACCACGGTTCTCAGGCTCCGAATTCTATTTCAGAGAAGCCCTCAGCTGCAACTCGGCTCAGGGACTTCTTAAGGATGAACCCGCTTGTGTATACAGGGTTGAAGGTGGAGGAGGACCCATAGAACTTCATTGATGAAATGTACAAGTTCTGAGGTCCACGTATGCTACCAAAATTGAGGGAGTTGAGCTGGCATCCTACCAACTCAAGGACGTGGCTAATATGTGGTACACTCAGTGGGAGGGGAGTAGAGGTGAGAATGCAGAGCCTGCAGCGTAGGATAAGTTTGAAACTGCCTTTCTTGATCACTTCTTTCCACTAGAGTTGAGGGAAGCGAGGTCGGATGAGTTCGTAAATTTGAAGCAGGTAGGGATGACTGTGAAGGAGTACAACCTTAAGTTCACCAAACTACCAAAGTATGCTTTAGAGATTGTGAAAGATATGAGGTAGAGGATGCGGAGATTTGTGTCTGGCCTTGTTAGACATGTGCAGAAAGAGTGTAAGGTTGTTTTGCTGATTACTGGTATAGACATCTCCAGACTTTAAGGTGTATGCCCAACAAATAGAGGAAGATAAGAGAAGGGATAAGTAAGAGTATTTGAGCACAAAGGCGAAGTCAGTGAGACATGAGCCTAGACCGCAGAGACAGAATAGGGGTGACAAATCCTATTTCCAGAAGAGATCATCACATCTCGCACCTTCAGCAGCAAGTGTGCCTATACAACCAAGCAAGTATGACAAGAAATCTTTGAGTTACTAGAATCCTAGGACCCCGGGCGCCCAATCTCAGGCCAGTATGGCTTAGGGCCTGAGGGGAAAGCCATTGTGTAGTACTTATGCTCCTATTTGGGTAGGTGTCATCTGGCCACGGATGCTTATTTCCTATATGGACAAGCGGGCCACTTCTAGCAGGAGTGCCCGAAGAGGAGGAGAGGTGAAGAGAACAACAGAACTCAGTCTTCGACAGCACCCCCAACGAGTAACTAGCAGAGGACTGCTACTATAGGAACAGGCGGCGGGACTAACCACCTTTATGCTATGGGTAGTTGACAGGATCAGGAGGCTACACCAGATGTTATCACGGTATGCTTCGAGTTTTTTCCCTTGATTTTTATGCATTGATCTGGGTGCTACTTTATATTTTGTAACTCCTTATGTGGCCAGTAAGTTTGGGGTTCTTCTAGAGTGTCTGCATGAACCTTTTTTTGTTTCTATTCCTACCGGTGAGTTTATCCTAACTGAGAGGGTTTACAGGGATTGTATGGTGTCTATTTATCATAGGGAGACTTTAGCTGATTTGATAGAGTTGTAGATGGTTGATTTTGATATAATAATGGGCAAGGATTGACTTTACGCTTGTTATGCTGTTGTTGACTGTAGAACCCGAATTGTCAAGTTTCAAATTCCTAATGAGTCTATCTTAGAGTGGAAAGGGATTTTTGCTGCCCCTAAGGAAAAATTCATATCTTATCTTAG